>VTPC01090736.1:0-15797 GCA_011009095.1 Ignelater luminosus
TTTTTTTAGAATGATTGCCATCGCAATAAACATATTTAGTTACTTGCAAACCAATATTAAACTACTCGTTGTTGGTATACAACTGTCCCCTCCTATTTGGCAATGTGTCATTTAAATTTATTCTCTACATTCTTCACTTTCAATCTTAAATTTCATAAATTCTATCAATAGTACAGTTGTTTGGTTCTAAAAAAAGGGACTACCTGGAAAGTTTTCCGGGAGTTTTGAAAATGCATAGTCTTATAGATTTCGATGTGCTCTTTCCAAATTTCAACTTTGCCACCTCGTATCTTTGCCTCTTGCGCCGCCATATTGGAAAAATGGCGCCCAAAAGCAGTTTTTTGACAATATCTCCTTTCCGACTCATTTTACGATAAAAACATTTATATACAAAATTAAACTATAGAACATTTCCTACAATTTATGTAATAACCTTGTTTTTCGTAAAATCAATAGGTTTGGCGTACGAGCGCCGCAAAGTGTACATCGTTTTTTTTATCGTGGTATCCCCAGTAGGCCTAATCCACATGCAATGCACTATTCCAAAATTTAGCGCATTCTCCTTCGCTTCGCTGTTCTTGATGGACCAGGTGTTGCGAGTTCATCGTCTTCAGTACCGATCGAAACGTCACAGACCGAAATTTCTTCCACATTATCCGCGATAGGATTATCGGTCTCATCGCAATCCTCTTCGTTCTCGATTTCATCATACGTTTGCTCGAAAGCAGTATCCGTTTCTTCCTCTTCATCGCTATCTTGTGATGGAACTTGCGAATTATCACAGGTACCACTACAGTTCGTGCATATAACGGAGCACTTTAACCCAGCCTTTCTGCATCCACAGGCTTTCTGACATCCCTTTTTGCATTTTCAAGAAATAAGTTTTAACAAGCTTTCCGGAGCTGGGGACTCGAGTGTGGTGACAGGAATTAGCCCGTTCTTGTTTCTTTTTCATCCCCATTGCTCTGCAATTTGTTCATTCCCATACCACTGCTGAACCGGGTGTTAGGTTCGGAACGAATGTTGTGATGCTGCTTCTGTTGGTGGTAGCGACGCAATATTAAATTTACTTTTATATGCTGATGTTGTAAAGCATGCATATCTATAGTTGTTTAAAGACATACTTTTCTTACTTTTCACATTACTGTAACTGTATAATTCAAGAAGGAAGTGTTTTCCAGCTGTAGCAATAATCTCTGGATCAGCATTTGGATTTTTGAATACCTGGATAACCTCGTTTAAATCTGGATTTTTTTGGAGTACATTAAAGAATGCTGATGTTGTATCACAGCCACTGAAGGCATGCAAGAATAAAATATGATCTGCGGCTGTTTTATCTATGATACTTTTTGTTAAATATATTTGTTGCGAAATTTTTGCTTTTCCTGGTTTGAGAATATACAGGGTGGTCCAAGATTCCGCTCTAGTAAGATAATAGCTTTGTTAGGAAATAGAAACGAATTAAGAGCAGAAAGCAACATAGTTCCTCTGAAAGCATAACCTAAAAATATTTTGAATTATACAGGGTGTTCGATTTGTTTGTGGCAGCATTTTACTTTATTTTTCAAATGGAACACCCTGTATATATTTAGTACTACGGTTTGCTACATCTTCCGGATATCCGTCAAATACGATAATGGCATTGGATGTATAGTTCGATCAAATTTATGTATCGTATTTATTGCAAATGGATGAAAACGATTCACCGCGATGCCAAATGACTCGGTGTAATAAGTATCCTCCGTCGATGACATACATCGTATTTCGAAAATTTATATCTCCAGAATGTTGCTCAAATGCCTTATACATAGAAGATTTAATACATTTGTGCATGCCTTCGTCATTGAAAAGGGATAATGGAAATGGAACAAGTTCGTACCTTACTCTACCTCAAGGTGGTGTGGAAATGAGTTTTTTGGCCAAAACGCGTGTTGATGTACACTTTGTGGCGCTCGTACGCCAAAATCATTGATTTTACGAAAAAAAAAGGTTATTACATAAATTGTAGGAAATGTTCTCTAGTTTAATTTTGTATATAAATGTTTATATCGTAAAATGAGTCGGAAAGGAGATATTGTTAAAACAACTGCTTTTGGGCACCATTTTTCCAATATGGCGGCGCAAGCGGCAAAGATACGAGGTGGCAAAGTTGAAATTTGGCAAGAGCACATCGAAATCTATAAAATTACCCATTTTCAAAACTTCCGGAAAACTTTCCAGGTAAAACTACCAAATGACTGTACTACAAATGCTGCAAACATTCTGAATATCTTTACCAGAACCGTAATAATATTTTTTCCGGCAGGTATCATTCGACTAAAAGGGATATAGTATTTTGCAGAGTGGTAAAAAAACTCATAAATATGCTATGCAACTCAAACTATTTATAACCTACATTTTATTTTTAATTGACTATTTAAAGTAGGTCATCCACAACGTTTCTACTTTGTTATTTTTGCTAATTTATTCTTTCGACCTGAAATTGGTTCACTGATCACATTATTACAAAGTAACCAGTCACTAATATTCTGGTTTTAAACGTTTTGCATTGAATTATGTTATAGTTTAACAAAGGGTAAATGAGTTCTGTTCAGCGTTTAGTGCTTTTGTCTTAATTCTGGGTTAAAAATAAATAGAAATAGAAAACTTTGAACACAGATGTTATTCACTAATTATCTTTTTCTAAAATATTCTGCCATATAATTCCAAAGATTTTGTGCTAGAATGTTGCTATTTCTTTAAAGTTTAAATATTTATTTGCAGAAGTAGTACTATTATTCGTTCACCGAACTTATAGACTGGTTCATGCTTTTGTTGTGCGCTAGGAACGTGAAGAGTTTGTTTCATACCATATACATGCTAACGTCAGAAAACTCAAATTTTGGAATCCACGCTCAGTGAAAAAACATAACATGCAAAAAAAGATGTACAGTCTTTTGCATAAATAATGTCGCAATTCATTATTTTAATCAATGACTTAATCAAATACCCAAGGTCTAACTTAGCACTAATCAGGCAAAATATATTGTCTAAGAGTATATAAAGAGATTTTGGATAAATTATACCAAATTAGACTTTGGGTATTTGATTAATCCATTATTTAAAACAATGAATTGCGACATTACTTATGCAAAACACTTACCGTGGAGATATTTTTCCAGTTTACATGTCAACTATTTGTTGAACAGATAGTAAATACCTTAGTTTTTTTATTATTAACCTGGAATAGATTATGTTAAAAAAATCTTTACATAACGAAATCAGTAAATATGATCTTTATTATGATTGTTTTTTAATGTAAAAATCAATAAACAAACTTATATTCACGCACCTTTTTTAGTTTTTATCGGTGTCTATAAATAATGCCATAAGAAAAAAGTTGTTGTTGTCCTCGCATCTAATTAGTAATTACGAAAAACGTATATCTTACCTTAGACAACAAAGTTACATAGATTAGAGCAGAAAAATAGGACAACTGGATAAAAAAGTAATGCCATATTAATAAAATCCATTTCAACTTTGAATTCAAAACATTCATACTTGTCCTCTTTGATCGACATATATGTAGTTAGATATCTTCTTAATTTTTTTTTGTTTTAATTTTTAACAGGTATATCGAATAATTAATCGAGGAGGCTGATGGGACCTTATTAAACAGGTCTCAGCGTTAAGTCTTAACTGGTTTCTTATAAGGTATAAGATGGTATTCTAGTTGGATATTATGTTCCGTAGTTATAAGAACATTTATTTTGTTTTATTTCTGTCCCTATAGTTGCCTTTATTCTTTATTTATTAATTTAAAAGCAGTATATGTTTACCTGTTATGTAATTACAGGAATAAAAACTTACCGTTTTGAAGAACGACTTTAATAAATATTAAACAAAACTCAGAATCACGCAAGTCTTCATCTACCTAAATGATGTTTTCAACTGACTACCTACTTTTCTTAATTTACATAAGTTGAAAGCAATCTGAAAAAACAAAATATTTCGCTATAACATGGCTCGTTTCAATATAACTGGAAAAAAATGTTGATGTTGATTTCAATTTAAATAATTAAAATATTATTAGGTACACGTCATGTAGAGTAAACCTTTATAAAATTTTATTTATTTATAACTTTCAATTTCTTTATTTTGTAATTTATTTTATTCAATAAAATCTTAATATAAGAACAAAAAATATTTAACAAGGTTAAAATTAAAATGAAGTGATACATCTACATTCTTTTAACATTGATGTCTTTGACGTTCTTCTGCTTCAAAATGCAGTTGCATATTTGTTAGTTTTTCTATATTTCTTTGATGTAACTCTCGCACTGATGGTAAATTGCCTCCAACATCCTCTGGTAAACATTTTTTCGGCAAGAACTTTTCGTAAAATACATTCATATCAATTGTAGGTGAATGGAAGTTCAACTTAAACAGAGAAAAAAAGAACATCAAATCATATCCTTAATAAAATTTTCTTTAACGGAAGTTGAAAGTTATCCATACCCCGGAGAAATTAGAAAGTAAGACATAAATTAATGCATACATATAAACAGTTCCGTTTTAATGTTCTTAAATGGTACCTGTTATTTAATATTGAAAGTAGATCTAAGAGGAGAAAGTTTGATGTAACGCACGTGCATGTGAACAGAATCAATGTATCTACTTTTAATACGGTTTTCACATTATTAGAGAATATAAGGGTTAAGGAAATACCGAGGACTGATAAAAATGCACAGAGAGAAATTCTAATAATGTAGAAGTATTATATATGCAGTTGTTTTCTAGAAACTAGCTTGTTAAACAACTCACAGTTGTTTTTAATTAAATCTCATATAAAATTAATTTATATTAAAAAATTATGAGGTGAATTTAATTTCTACAATTGTTTATATAACTTTCCGTGCACAATTAACCATCTAATTCTTTTCATTTCAATTTTAAACAACGAATAATAAAAAATTTCTTTAAAATTAACTTATAAGGAAGCAAAATTAATCCTGTTATTTAAGACAGTCAGTCATCAGTAATAATCAAATTGCATAGTCGTGTAGAAAGCGTACGTGAACGCCAAATCATAACCTTAAATTTAAACACTAACACCAATCTACTTATTATAGTACAAGAGCCACTGACAGAAAAAGAAGGCCCGAATCTTAACTTTCTGGCGTTGTTACACATCGACGCAGAGAGGTATCACCTGGTGAAAATTTCAACGAGCTAGGTATGGGTATGTGCTGGCAGTGGAAATTATGGAAAAGTCTAGTTTTTCCACAAATCCTAACTATCTGGCGTTTATAAATTTTCGTAAAGTGGCGAAATACAAGTTCTTTGGTGAAAACGCCAGAACGCTAGACATGGGCGGTTCCATGGAAAACACGAAAAACCGTAAACGGAAAATGTCACTTATCGTACCCAAACCTAACCATTTGAAATTTGCGTCTTTTACCAGTCTTTTTATCCTGATTCCTAAAATCGAAACGCCAGAAAGACCAGTGTGGTCTTTACTTCTTTAATTAACATTTTATGCGAAAAAGCTCACTCTTTTGACGGCTTTTTCCAGATTTTAAAAAATCGTAAAAATATGCTTAAAATGCATATTAAGACTTAAAAATCTGATTGCGTATTATTGAAAGTTTGTATAATACAAATCTCGGAATGCCAGAAAGGTACGCTCTTTCCTATGCCCAAGCGTGCCCATTAGGGTGATTCAAAAAAATATGTCGCCGATCTGAATAATTTTTTACAGTTTTGTGCCTTTAGGTAAGTTATTAAAATGCACCAAATCTTGGCCCAATCGGACAACGTTAACACGTGCCGCATCGAGCTTGAAGTTTGAAAAAATTGGTAATTTTCATGTTTTTTCGAACGTGTTTTTTTCTAGACACGAAATGGGGGCTCGAAAGCAACCAAGACATTTTGTCATGGATAGTACGATAAATGAGGAACATTTTGGCGCAAAGTTCATCAAGATCGGTTGAGTAGTACCAAAGTTACAACCATTTTCTCGAACTACAGAGCATATACGGATACTGGGGCTAAGTTACCAACTCATCGTTAAGGCCACATTTCCACAGTGGGTAATGGACAGCAGATACTACTGACAGTTTTGGTATATACATTGATTGTAATTTTGACACGGAAGACAACGAGAAAATCTTCTTTTTTCCGCTAAAATTTGAATCAGGTGGTCGAAAATATAAGGTCTGATTTTTTTAACAAACAGAATTTATTTACATAATTCGACAGAACATTAAAACGATTCCTGCAATTATCGTTTTGTGGTCGTCGGATATTTTCTCCGGTACTGCTGTACGACCTACAAAAAAAAAGGAAAAAGAAGTGGATCAGACTAACTATATGTAAACTGAAATGTAACAATAATGGCAAATGGCGTACCTGCAATAAAAATTGCTTTTGTGCCTCATTTCTTGAAAACTTCTGATTAAATTCTTCTATGAGCTTTACTGCTCTTTCCGCCGTGTCATTGACACATTTTATTCCGCTGATAATCTTAATTTCTTCCATATATCCTCTGTCCTTAGGCCACAAAACTGAATTTTTTTTAAGAAACTAGATGTCGATTTGAAATCTTTCGAAACATCGTTTTGATTTCGAAGAAACCAGTGTAGCTGGCAAATCTTTCTTCAGAAAATCTTTCAGATCGTCAACTTTAAGGAAAATCTTCTTTTTAATTTCGGTGTCTTCCTCTTCTACTTGCTCCTCTTCCTGTAATATATTGTATGCCATTCTTTGTTTTTGTTCGACGTCCACTCTACTATCAAATATAGAGAAAGTAACCGTTTCTTACTAACTTGTAAACCATTTATAATACCTCAACAAAGAAGTTTAGTTTAATTATCCAACATATCCTGATTATTCCCACTTTAGAGATGAATTGTTGTAGATCTTTACCATTAGTTTTGTTTGGCCTAACACTCGAAAGCTAGATCCCGTTATAAAACCAATAACACTAGGTAGTACATTTTGTTTACATTGCCGACCAAAGCTTTAAAAGGTCAAATCAAAATTAATAAATTTTCTCTACCTGCTAAGTTGAGCTACAACTAAACGGAAATTCAGAAACTATCTTTTTTACACTCTAGGGGTCTCACAGCTGATGTCGGCATTTGTAATATCTAATGCACCACCATTTCTTCAATTTTAAGAGTAATGAATACTGTGTTACTCATCAATAAGAATTACTTGTGCCGTCACCAACATGATTAAGGTTTTTATCGACCATGACATCGTAGAATATTTCCTCTTCTGATTGCAAGGTAGTTTAACCAACACTAAGTTTTTTTTAGTTTAATCCAAAAGTAGATGTTGTGCTTGATGGGAATGGTACAAAACTCTGTTTATAGTTTCTGTCTGTAGGAACCTAGTCCTGTAGCGTGTGATGCTGATTTGTTTACTGCAAATTTGTTTATCCAAACACTTAAACTTTTGTAATTTTGAATCCAATTTACTTTAACAAAAATTGCAAAATCATGTTAACTTTCTTGGTTGTTTATGACTTTCATGGTCTTTGCTTCGTTTTCCGAAGAAGTTAGAAAACTATGTCTTTTCTGTTTTTGTTTTGTTTTCTCATTATTTATCAGATTGTGACTGTGACATTTTGATTCGAAAGGTTTGAAAAAACGCCGCTGGTTGCACCCTGTAAAAATCGTGCTCTTCGTCTAACTGCTCTAAGAGTACGTTTATCTACGACTTGGGCGGCAAGCAATCAATGGCTCGCATCTGTTGGTCGAAGACGTCTATGACTTCACTTTGTTGTAGAATTCAATCGTTTCGTTTTTGTTCTTGCCGACCGTTTCTGTGCTTGCCATTGACATCAAGACATCTTGTCACTAGACTAAACTGGTGCAATAAACGGTTTATGTAAGTTCATGAATGGAATTCAATTGTCTTTAGCTATGAATCTTACTTTTGTTTATGCGTCCATGATAGAGAGAATAAAGCGACTACGCAGAAAACGTAGTTACAAATTGTGATACAACTCTACACCACAGTATGGAGTGCCACTATCAATGGGAGCAGGTTTCCTACGGTCTTTATTCAAGGTACATTCAATGTCGAACACACTTGTGTTATCTTTACTTCTTTAATCAATAAGAGTTACACCAAGAGTTATTAATTTTCATTAGTCTAAACATCTTCGCTATCGAACTCACCACGGTTCTCAATATTTATTAATCTTTCGAAGCCCAGCATTTAAAACACATGTGCGCGTACCGCTTTAAATTATTTGTTGAGGGTTGAAACTGTGGGAAGACAAACAATGATTTCAAGAATTAACTGTTACTATCAAATGCAGAAGTTTCATCTTTCATATTGATTACTTGTTTACTTTCTTGGAAAATCGAACTTATATATAACAACAGAATAAGTTAAATGTAAAATCTTTTGTTAATGTTTAGGAGAGATTAGTCTGTAGGGCTTTTAATAAAGATGAAAAACTAAAAAGTTACGCTCTGTGGTTCATTGAATTAATAATTTGCATTGCGGATTTTTGTATTAACAAATAGTGGTAAAGCATATAAACTATATCGAGTAGTGATGCGATGATCTGATTGCACCGATACGCCACTCTTAGAGTAGTTTCCAAATCTCGTAACACGCGACCTTCGATGTGCAGAAGACAAATTTTAGCCGGACGGCCCTACAATTCAAGCTAAAAACGTTGTTAATTGTTATGCGCCATTCTTGTCTAAGATGTTGGTGCGTTGAGTTGTCAAGTTGTTTGCTTTTTGTTTGCTAGCGGTTCAGAGTTTTTGCCAATCATTGATGCTAGTGATAATTATAAACAATTTTATTCTCCTTCAAAACAAAACTGAACCTCACCTATAATATCCGTTAATATAAAGATGAATGCTTTTGAAAAGGCATGATTTTTACAATCTTCTTTCTCTTTCTTGTGCAGTAAGCTTTGCCTTTTGCGCATTTTGCGTGTCGCGAGATTTGGAAACTACTTTACCTCATAGCTGTTTAACTATTTATGTACTTATCTTAAAGTATCCAATGAATACTAAATTAAATTGGCTTATTTCTTCCCAAGCAAACATACCTAGAAAATAAACTTTTTTCAATTTTTTTTTGAAAATTTGAATATACAGGGTGATCATTTTAAAACTTCCCACCTTGAATAACTCTTTAATTAGTATAATTATAAAGAATCGCTGAAACGCATCGATTTTGTTTTGTAGGGGAACATTTAACAACCTACTCTAGTCAGTTGGGAAACTCACTCTCCCCCCAACCACCCCCTTCGCAAATTTTTAAATGGCACTCCCCCATGTGTGATGTATCATTTTAAAGGGTATGAAATTCTCAATCTTTTACATCAAAGAAAATCAAAATTGACCTAGCTGTTTGTGAACTAGAGATAAAAATGTGTTTAATTTAATCAATACAATAAAATTCCCCGTTGATGTTACTTTTTTATCATTATGCAACAGTTTTACGTACAAAAAAAATATTATTATACTCAAATAGGTATACTTACTACTTCTAACACTTCTTTACTGATAAAAGGATTTACAATAACCATAGCTTTATCAATAAAATAAACGGTATTTAAGATATGTATGGCTTTTAGCTTCACGGGCAAACCTTCTTGAAGGTAATAGAAGAAAAACTTGATATATTTTATTTTTAGTTTTGTCAAGTGCATCAGACCCATCTAAAAGTAGTTTTAAAATACTAAATAAAGCTTAATTCAAAACTTGTACGTATACATACGTTTTTTATGTCACCGAGAATAACTAATTCTGTTGGAGGGTTGTCGTGAATCGCTGCATCTAAAGTCATAAATAAAAGTTTCAAAAATGGTCCCATCTCAAAATTAGAATAATTGGAATCTAAAATTCTGAAAAAAATAATAGTGCTTCCTTTATCAGTCCTCTCTGGCAACACAGCAAATTCCCTAAAATGAGAATACAAAATCTTAAAACATTTTTTCAATTATAAAATGTCCCCACATCATCTTCAACTGTTTTTGTACATCTGCTCTGTTCATTTGTCTATTGTTAAATAATTCAGGAGCTTCCTTCTTAACAGCATAATATGCTTTAATAGTGGTTTTAGTATGTTCTTGTTCATTTGAACAAGATAAAAGGAAAAGTACGATTTGTTCCTCTGTTACTCTAGGCAGATTATTTTGTGTACTTAGCCATTTTTTTATAAGGTCAATATCCTTTTTTGTTATTCTACCTTCATTGATTATTTGTTCAGCTTTGAAGCCAAATTCTACCACTTCCATTTTTATTTCTAGATATCTGAAAAATAAAGTTTAGTTTTAATATAATGAGTAGACATTAACATTAATCAGGCAGTTCTTAGAAAAACCACGGCGTTATTCTAATAGAAATTAGCTGTTGTAAAACTCTACTACAAAGTCTTGGACTCTAGATGCCTTGTCCTTTCTTTGCAAGAAGAACTTCAAGGCGGCATTTTACTTGCCCTCGTAACTACTCGTTCAGTCTCAACTAGGGTGTTAAGTCGGACAGGATTACAATTATGACAAAACTGCGACAGTGATACTTTTCTGCTGGATATTTCTTGATAAATTTAAAGCATTTCTGAATTTTTAAGATTTAGCTTTCTAAAATCCAAAGTGATGCTAAGAATTTGGTAATACCAAAGAGTAACTAAACTAAACACTCTCGAGTCTTGAATGTCAGCAATATTATCGCAAAACTTTGTATTTAACTTACAAACAATGACAAGAGAGAGTTGAAAGTTGTATTGAAGTACAATGTAAGTAATATTCTAATATGAGAAAAAAGTACTAGTTGAAATCGGTACAGATAGATTATGAACAAGAATACTGACATCCATGGTCGGTGAACTATGATAAAAGTCTGCCAAAATATGTATTTTTATTTTTAGTTATCGGTTCAAAGGTAAAAAAATTCAGTGGCAGATTACAAAATAGAAATTAATAACATGATAGTGGGAAACAATCAAGCCTGATAAAAACTAAACTACCTGATTAATGAAGAAAAAAGAAAAATAGGAAAAAACAACAGAAAGAAATATATTCTACACTGATTTATAATATAATGCTCCGAGTGCAACAAACAAATTTTTACATACAATTTGTACTTACATATTCAAAGTAACTGAGAAAAAAGTAACAATCGACATCATACTGATTAAATATTATGCATTCCCTACATATAATACGTTCTTAAAATAGTTTGTTGTAGCCTAGCTGTAGCTACCGATTCATAAAAAACAGTAGCGCTCCTATAGAGCATAAAAAAATCTAGGCATCTGAATAATCACATCACTGACGCATATTTCAGATTACAGCTGATCAATGTCAATGCCTTGAAAACTGCTACAAATAAAAGTACGAAGCTTTTTAAATTCCCTTAAATCTTTCTTTGTACTTGTTCAGCAAATGTTAATTTAACATCAAATGTTACACCGAAATTTTTAATCTAATCTAACCTTGCAACATATACTAATTTACGTCCTATCATGTATAGTCCAGTCAACGAAGGGGTTATAGAAGACATGGAAAAGGGGAGAATTTTTCTTTTGATGAATGTGTTGGGGGTAGTTAGGAGGCAAAGATACTAAAAGTCCCCGCCCCTAGCCATGCCGCTTCAGGAGGGGAGGGGGGGTGGAAAAGTCCCTTTTTTCGATTTCTTGCTTACATCTCGGAAACGGTGCGTCGTACGGTAAGAAGTATTCCCTACAAAATAAAAGATAATTAAATTTCATACAAGACTGTCTATATTCATTTTCATTCTGTGTTAAAGTTCCCGAGTTATTCGCTACCGAAGATCGATAATTTTCGAAAAACTTTTTTTTTCCTCACTTTTTTCGTCAAACTTGTCTTTCTAACTCCTCAGCCTTATGTTTTACAGAAAAGTCGTCAGACAAAAGGTTGTAGAGAATTCAGTCCCCTTTAGAAATATGTGCTAGTTACTAATTTATCTTTTACAGGTCAGAGGTTACGGCAATTTGAAGTTTTTGGATACATTTCGTGATTTCTCAAGAAAAGTCAATGAATGCCCAAACGGAAGTTGTAGAAAAATTCTTCTTTTGAAGAATATGTTGCGGGTAGTAAGGAGTCAAAGATACTAAAAGTTCCCGCCCCTAGCCCTCCCGCTTTAGGGGGTGGGGGTGGAAAGATCCCTTTTGTCGGTTTTTCGCTAATAACTCGGAAATGGCGGGTCGTACGGTGAGAAGTATTCCTTACGAAATACAAGACAGTTAAATTTCCTACAAGAATGTTTAAATTCATTTTCTTCCTATGTGTTATAGTTTCCGAGATATTCTCTAGCGCAAATCTGTAATTTAGAGAAACTTTCGTGATTTTTCAAGAAAGCTATACTTTCGTTACTATAGTTATTTATGTATTAAGAAACTGAAATTTAAAGAAAATCTTACCTATCCTTGGCAAATTCCAGTTTCTTAATGCTTTCTTAAAAAATCACGAAATTTATCCGAAAACTTCAAATTGCTGCAACTTCTGACCTGTTGAAGATAAATTATTAAATATACATATTTCTCAAAGAAATGTAATGCTCTACAACTTCCTGTTTGACGACTTTTCCAAAAACATAAGGCTCAGGAGTTAGAAGGACAATTTCGACGAAAAATGTGAGGCAAGAAAAGTTTTTCAAAATTATCGATTTGCGCTGGCGAATATTTCGGAAACTACAACACATAGGAAGAAAATAAATATAAACATGCTTGTAGAAAATTTAACTGTCTTGTATTTTGTAAAGACTACTTTTTACCGTACGACGCACCATTTCCGAGTTATAAGCGAAGAACCGACAAAAACGACCTTTCCACCCCCCCCCTTAAAGCGGCAGGGCTAAGAGCGGGGACTTTTAGTTTCTTTGGCTTCTTACTACCCACTATATATTCCTCGAAAGAAAAATTCCTCTACAACCCCCTTTTGGGCATTCATTGACTTTTCTTGAGAAATCACGAAATGTATCCAAAAACTTCAAATTATCGTAACCTCTGACCTGTAGAAGATAAATTAGTAACTATTACATATTTCTAAAGGGGAGTGAATGCTTTACAACTTTTTGTCTGACGACTTTTCTGTAACACATAAGGCTGAGGAGTTAGAAGGACAAGTTTGATGAAAAATGTGAGGCAAAAAAAGTTTTTCAAAAATTTTCCACCCCTCTTCCCTCCTAAAGCGGCAGGGCTAGGGGCGAGGACTTTTAGTATCTTTGCCTCCTAACTACTCCCAACACATTCCTCAAGAGAAAAATTCTCCCCTTTTCCATGTCCTCTACAATCCGCTTTTGGGCATTCATTGACTGGACTAGTAAGGTAATTGATTATTTATCGATGTCTTTTTTCAATACGATATTACACAGCTTTATTGGGCAGATAACATCAACATACTGTATCTAAATCATCACCAAAACAACTGAAACTGAGTGATGGATAACTTCTGCTTCTGCTTATCAAGATTAACAAAAACGGTACCAATTTGAAACCTTGTGATACTTTCCAATTGGTGTCAGAAATGACAGACGTTTCACCATCCTCAAAGACAAAAAAGTTTAAAAAACATACAGCAAAACCGAATTTATTCAGAAATAAAAATTTGGTAGAATAATGTAACCAAACTTCCCAGACAGCAAAAGTATATATATATATATATATATATTGATACGTGATAAGGAGTGACTTCCGTTATGTAGACGGGGCGGCCTCACTTCCACCCGAAGAGAAGGCGCTAGAAGCATTTTAAAGCCATATATAGGCAGAGGGGAATGTGTTTTATCCAGTTCTTACAAGAGGAGAAGCAATTTAAATTTCTATATATACGCAATCACGAAGGCGACAAACTCACTTCCATGATGATGAAGTGGGGGTGCTTGTATATAAAGACCACTGCATCGTAGTCACTTCCAGCAGGGTTGCCGCGTTAAACGCCGACATTTCTGTTGGAATGCGTAACTAATCGGGTGTCGTACAAACCGGTGGAGTATGAATATTATTTTAATGTCTGGGAAAGCTGGTTATTCTTAAATGGGCATTCGTTTTTAAATAAGTCATAGCCAAACAAATATGTGGCACTATTTTGAAATAGTTATTTAAATTAAATCAGCGTTTACAATTTTTGAAATTTAATTTCAATCTAAAATTTAAAAGATTCAAATCAAATAAAAAGGTATCAATTATAACCTGATAGAATTAGCTTGCAAGATACATTAATAGTTAAACAAGATATTTTATAATACCTAACTATTTTTTAAAAAATATTATTAGCGGAATAAGTCTAAAAGTCATCATAAATAATGAAGGAAGCATGCTTTTATAAAGAACAAGTAAAAATATGCTAATAAAAAGCAACGTATTCAGAATAAAAACTTTACTAAAAATAAAATGTATTATAAAATCTAAACAGACAGATAAATATGAAAACCTTTATTACAAAGTAAATTAAACAATAAATTGGACAATATTAACATGATCTCTATAGGCAATGTTTATTTTTAAACTATAGTAATCAAAATTTTGCCATAACTGGTATAGCTAAAGCAAGTCTATACTGGATTAACGACTTAAAATGTAACTAATTGCTTATTCTTTAATTCTTTATACTAACTAGGCAAGAGTTTATACTGGTTCATGGAGCCTTTGTGATTTATCATTTAATAGAGACTTTGGAAACATAAAAATTAGACATAACGAAAACTTCCGCACAGATCTTTTGACTAAATTTTACAAAACTATAACAAGACTTGAGTTTATTCACACAACAAATCGTCGTACTACAGTATTTTAAATTAAATGAGATATATTGACGTTTATCGATTATTTATATTTCAGTAGGTAATCATAATCACAATCAAGTATGTACTTATGTATGTCAAAATCGAAATATCACAATGATTATTCTTTTCAACACAAAACGTTTGATTTATTAACACTGTAAATACAACACCATTTAAAATGCACCAGTTTGGGCCTTTGAAAATATTCCTCTCTTTAACTCGAACAACAGAAAATACCAAAACAAATTTTGATTTACTTACAGCAGGGTCCGAGAATCTCACTGTGTGTATCATGTTAATGGCGTACAGCTAACCTTTTTTTCTGAGGCTTGTATGATTTTTACAGGACTTTGTTTTGGGTAAAACACCAAATCGTTGCACCACAACACGTTCAAAGATCGGTCAATGGATCATAAATAAAGGAAACTATATAGGGCCGACAACAGTCCTCGACTTCCAACATTATAATGATTTGTACGTTTCTTTCCAAATATGGAAAATAACCAAAACTTCTTTACCACAAGGCAAACAACAACAGAAATATTCTTCATGCTAGGCGCCCAAACCGTTTTTCAAAAGAAAAAATTAAATTTTCAGTTTTGAAAGTTAATTATTTTTTTTCCAAAAAAGACCAAAATTCACTCTCTCCTCTCTCCCCAGATACTTAACTGAGCCTAGACAAAAAGTAACTAACATGTAGGTAAAAAAAAGCCTATTTTTACACTCTCCTCATGTGAAGAGGTTTGCCCAGCAAGCCTCTTACTTACGAAAGCTAAAAACAAGACAATACAAACCCAACAGCACAGAATCTCTCAAAAAATAATACTGTTATATCAAATAATTTAATAACAGTTGAAAACTTTAAACAACGTGGAATGATGGAGAAAAGAAAAGAATATTATAGAATCCGAGAAGCCCAGAGCAAATTACTAAAAATTAAACAGGACTATAAAGTGTCATAGGAAAAAAACATATTATATGTCGTAATATGATCATACCGTCATAATGTTACCAACGTCAAAGGAAATTCACACA
>VTPC01090736.1:21021-48415 GCA_011009095.1 Ignelater luminosus
AAAGTAAGAAAACAGGAGTTCGTTGTGGTTATGGTTTGCATTCCCAGATGTTTTATATTTCGGTATATATCGCTTTCAACTGTTTTTAATTCTTTAATGAGGCTTCTTGTTTTGTGATTTGTGGGTTGCTACTACTGCACCGTTTTTGTTTGACCATTAGTATCATAACCTTAAACACAACGATCTAGGTTAATGTCAGTTATTAATTTCTTGGTAAAGGAGTCTTACCAACTGTACCAAAATGTATTAAAAAATTCCTAAATATTATTTTGACCATTTTTTTCGAAAATAATAGACTTAGATTCCTTAATAGAAAAAATAGTGTAGAAAACTTGTATTATAAGTTTGGAAAACGCTGCTTACCACGTCTCGTTTTCCAAATACTATTACTTTGTATATTAAAATTTTATCACCACAAAACCATTTTTGTTACAAAATCCCCATACAAATAAATTCTAAAGCTTTTTATATTGATAACATAACCTCTACATAAGCAACTTTTGTCTTGGCAAATATTGCTGTCAATTGGCAAGAATCAACTCTCAAAACGTAAGTGTAAATCTTAAGGAAATGAAACGGCTATACCGAACGTCAGCAAAGGTTGATGTACACGGTAATGTTGCGGAACTAGTCCCAGTACCATCTATTTATAAAACATATAATGCCATGGTCTACTACCATCGACTTTCTCTGACGCTTGGTACGGTCGACCCATTTGGCCTTTTTTCGTTTTACCGGCAACGGTCTTCATCCAATAGCAAATAATTAAAATTACGATGTTGTGAATAAAGGATAACTAACTTTGGCACTTATTTTGGAATTTCATACAGAATTATTGTCTTTGAAAATGGAAAAAGTGTTTCTTAGTTATTCAAATCACAATTTTAAAAATAGGAAGAACATAAGATAAAAACAAAAAATCAATGTTTCAACAAATGTTCTAGAGTTATAACTTGCTGAAAAATACGTTACAATCTGATAACGTACAGTATAAATAATAAAGATCCTAAAACGGTGCCCTGTGGTACTCCATGAGAATATGCAGCAAGGTTAGATGTTTCTGAATTAAATTTTTTAAACTGAAATCTATTAGCTGAATAATTTGTGAATCATCGTAAACCACCCCTTTAATTCCATAATAAGACATTATTTTAATTTAAATAGCTCTGTCAATGGCTTCAATACTCGACGCAAGTCTAAAAAATAACAATAGTCACATTGTCGTTATCTAGCTAATGCTTCCATCCTTTTAAAACTTTTCTACAATCTTTTCGATTGTTGGTAATAGATGTATTGGTCTACATTTGTCTGTTTTAATTGTATTTTTAATTTTTGGAATGGATTTGATCGTACTAATCTTTAAAGAATCGGGAAGTGCTCCTCTTTCTAAAAATGTATTAATAAGCTGAAATAGAAGGTAACCTATAACCTGAGAGAAGTATTTTTTAAAAATTTAACATTTATGCATCAAGGTTGAACACTATATCACGTAACTCAAGCAATCTTACTTTGTGAAATGTATCAAAACAAATATCAATATGTGGAAGGCTCTCACTTACTCATTCTTCAGAATTTGTAGGTATAGTTTCAACAATTGTTCTTTATTATTTGCAGTATTTACTGCGTCATCAAATCCGTCAAAAACTATAGTTTCTTGGATAATTTTAAATGTTTGGTGACTTTTTCCTTGTCTTTAATGTCTTGAATTATTTCATGTGTGAACCATACAATATTGAAAAACATGTCAGTTGTGGGAACTAGTTATATTGTCTATAGCGGTATTATATCTTTCCATAAAATAATAAATTAATTGATATGTATGTACCCTTGACCCTGTTCCTTAGAAGAGCTGTAGCTCATTAGGGGTGCATTTGTGGACATGGTATGTTTATCTAAACTCTTTCACTTAGTATGATCTGTAGAGTCACCTGCTAAACTTTGTTACAGTATTATATATATATTTATATTCTGATTGAATTGATAAACAGAATATACTTTAAGACAAGTTTCAACCCCTCTCCTACCTTTGTTTATAAAGCTCAGAATAACTAGCAAAGCACCATTAAAACCTACACCTACTCTCCCTTGTAAGTAAAATATAAGGAAAATGATTTGGTCATTAAGACTCATCTCTCTCAAAATACTTTTGAACTACATCATTTAGTTATCTGCTATATTCTTTACCTGATTTTCTTGAATGTGATGTTTTTCACCAAACCATCAAAAAAGGAAAAATTAACGTATAGCTTATGAAGAAATTGCTCTGGATGTATAAATAAACAAAACACTAAAGTACTCCACACTTATATAATTTAGAAACTAATTTTGCATGGAATCTCATACTTGGACTCTTGATCAGTATGTAGGGTACTGATAAGATAAGAATAATAAAATATTATTGTGGCAAAATTGTGTACTAAAGCTAAAATAAAATAGAAATCAAATAACCGATCAGCATGACAAAACAAACAGTAACAATCTTCATTTGTCTATTCTAATACCTACAGGGGCTACAGGACAGATTTTGTGCAATTCAAATTAATTCTTTTGTTTGGATGTTATGTAGTTGGTAAATTTTATAATTGCTCTGACAACTTAAAATTTAATCTTACCTTTCAAGTTTAAACCTTCAATAATACAACCTCGTTCAAAAGCTATTGCTTAACACCTATGGTATTTCCACTTTTATTTGACATTCATAATTTAAGTAGGTTTAAACCCTTTGTAACAAAAAGCAATAATAATAATTATAGCAATAATAAAACAAATCGTTAATCTTGTTTGAAACTTTAGTTGTAATTCGGAAATTCTAAACGATATCGTTGGTTATTTGATAGTACAAGGTTTAGAAGATTTGATTAAATTTTAGAAATAGTATTACTTTTATTATATCTCTGATGCTATCATAAAATAAGGTTAAATTGCCAAATAATATAAATTCATCAGCGTTGTCCATGAACTTTTCTTATTTGATACCCTTTTTTCATAAAACACCATAATTATAATAACGAAAACACAAAGTTTGCAGTTTTGTATTACTATTTATCTATAAATACAGTTTTTTAAGTAATCTATATATTAATCGACGCGACTGTTTATTGTTTCATAAAACCTTTCTTTAACTCTTACTCCCTTAGTTTTTGATATTTCGAAAATGAAAATTTTATTGTGTGTAATCAATTTTTAAAAATACGTTAATATTACTTACACATCTATTATTTATCATGTTTTATTTATTATAATTAGTGTAGTTAATCTATTTAAGACAACTTTAACGAATTCTTTAAAATGTGTTGATTCAATTAAAGTAAATTACATTTAACAAACCGAATTAATCAAATTACATAATTTACGTACCTGTCTTAATAATGATAAAATGACTTAACAAAAAAAAATAGCTCTAATATTGGATCTTCATAATTTACAAATATTGTATGGTAAATATCTGAATAATTAGAAACCTTGTCGCAAAAACTACCCCTTTTCCAAAGGTGCGTCTGTTGTATAGTTTGTACTCTGTAATCTATAATAAAGATGCCTTTAGTTTCTTACGTTTCGTGTTTTCAAGAGTAATCATAATAATAATAATTAAAATGGAAAAACTTGAAGGACAGGGAACCTTGATCTTTCGTGATTGCTATTTTTGATTGCGTACTCTGTAATCTCGAGACTGCTATTTGCAGATAATATCGATTTATATGTTGACAAAAATGATTAAGAATGTCGTGTTTTAAGATAATAACTATATTACGATTAAAATAAAAGAAATGTAAACAGGATTAGTAAGAGGCTGGTCAAAATATTCCTAACGCTTTTAAATGCAAATCAAACAACGTAGTATTTCCTTCAACTATTCCAACTCTCCCCGTTTCTTAATTACTTTTTATTTACAATCAGTTTATTAGCTTTCAATATAAAAAGAATTTGAAGTTTTAAATTCACATCATTTCTACTATATGCAATTGGAATGTGCAGAAATACATTATCATAGTGGAAAATATACTCGGTATTTACTTATTGGTGCGTTTAGTCTCTGAGTAATATTTTGTTTCAAATTTACCAGTTAGTTACAATACCTTTTCCAGCCAGTAGAAAAGTCTTAGCAAAACCTAATCAACACCAAATATGACATTTTTTACGTTTTTTGGCATTTAGAGAAGGAAAAGACATATTGCAAGTCTAAAACCGAGAGTGCTTTTTATTTCCATTTTCTGTAGAAGAGGTTTAAATATCACAAGAAGCTTACTAAATCGAACTTTTAATAGAAGCACCAAAACAGTTTGTAATCCCTAACACCTTTTAGCTATTTCAATCTCAATATGAATCTTATCACTATTATAACATGTTAGTTCCGAAAGGAATCTGTCTTCAATAATGACATTCTACCCATGGAAGTACACATAGTTGGTTAATAAGAAAATGACATTTAATGAATTTCCTTTTTAATGAGGATGTCAATACATATTATATTAGATATCCTTTTCTTGTAGTATGTAACGTAACCTTGCGTTACAATAATGCTTACTATATATATAACTCTTTTAGTCTCAGCCGGCTAAACTCAGTAAGTCATCTTGATCGTGGGTGAGAAGGTTATAACCACAAGCTACGTACCTATAGTCTGTCCCACGACCAGATAGAGTAATAAATCATTATGGGAGGAGCTAGGTGACAGCAGCCCGTTTTACACTTAATTAAAGAACTTACAGATTTCCTGCAAATTTGAAACTGCGCTGGCGTTGTTACATTCTGTTTGCTGGTGTGAAGCTGACCCACCAATCAGGAAATGTCTTTCAAACTGCTCGTTCTTCAAGGGGCGTTTTTATTACTCTATCTGGTCGTGGGACAGACTATAGTAAAGTAGATAATAAAGTTAAACATCAAATTATAAAATGACCAAAGAGAATACCAGGACACCCGGTATATTAATATTCAAAATTGAGGAAACAAAATAAAATTGGATTACTAATCAAATGACTTTTGAAATTGATAATCGCATACCGGAATCTGCAATTAATAATGATAAAGAAAGCAACACAATTAATACCCTGTCTCATTCAAATTTAATTTACAAAAGAATCTGGAAAAAACAAATATATAAATTTGACTCTACTAAAATGTAAATTTAATATATTGAATTAATTATATTGCAATCATAATTTATTGTATTAACCATAAGTCTATAAAAGAATTTACAAGAAAAAAACATAATAGTATAGTATAGTATCCTGAAGGATCCACAGGTCTATGTTCAGTAGGATTAAGCTAAAACAAAAAAAAAACATACGCAAGCAAGAAAAAATCCATACTTAATCTTTTCTCCTTATTGCATGAATCTTCAATATTATTCATTAATTTAAAAAATGGTTCGTGAAATAGAAATCTCAACAGCTTTAATTATCATTTAGTTGCAAGATCATTGAAAAATCGAGAATTGTTGAAATTTAATTAAAAATTTTGATTAACCGGAAGTTGCATTATCCAAAATAATTTAAAAAAGAACAAACCATTTTTTAGCTAGATCAATAAATGAATTAAGTGACAATTTAGAACAGAGCAAGAAACAAAAAGCGAAAGGAATTATTATACAGTGCGTTTCGTTTTACCCTAAAGAATTAATCAATCAAATTTAATTAATGAAATCAAGAACCAAATAATAATTATAATATACCAGAGCTAAAAGCTAGCAGCCTGAAGTAACGATACACAAAATCGAAGTCTCACAAGACGGAAAGTTAATTACAAAATAAATGTTATGTGACGTGCAAAAATATGATCGACACAAATTTCATTAATATTAAACTTACTTAAAATTGTTTTGTAGAACTAATTACTATATTTGTACTTCTTAACATTGTGTATGCTGAATGACGATAAGGCATTTTTCGATCATATTGACGCCAAAGACCTGATACTACATCTGAATTATACTGCACAGGCTTAAAATCACATTTTTGATCCTAGTTAATTTAGAAACTGGCGTGACTGACTTATGGACTTTTCTATCTATTACTAATCAACCAACTGCTGCACAAGAAGTCTGATTGATTACGCCTAGAATTGCTAGTAACCTCTTCTTACCCGAAATAGTATTTGCCACTTTTTTCCAGTTCTTCATTGACACTTGAAGACCTTTTGTTTTCACAGCACTGTTTCATTTGCTCATATCGCAAACACTTTGTAACGGCAAATATTTAACATGACCCTGCATTACAATTGATGAAATAAGAAAACTAGGATCTCGTGGTCCTAGGCCAGCTAAACTCAGTTGGTTGTCTTAGGTGCAGATTCTTAGGTCATACATACAATAAAAGCACATCAAAACTTTATAAAAATATATTACGAAAATTTTAATTCAAAAAAAACAAATTTTATAAAATGTAAAGTTTTCAAAAATGTATAATTCCAACTTAAAATTTAGCATTCATTGAATAAAATTAATGGCTTCGTGCAGTTTTCATACAATAACGAAATCACATACTATATTATTATCTTTTGCACCTGTAAAAAAATCTTTAAATGCAAAGACAAAAATTGAAATTTTAACAAACACTAAATAATAATTAAATTTAATAAGTTCATCAAAAAGGTTAAATTTAGATTTAAAAAAAATTATCTCTGACAGAGCATCGAAAGATTATAAATAAAATTTTTGAATTAAACATAATAACAATAGGAAACGACCATTGAAATAACATCTGGTATAAAAACCACTTACCCAAAAAAAAATTAGTAAATCGCTGCAATCAGATCTTATTGAAGAGATGCTGACTGAAATAAAAACCAATACACAAGAAAAAATTTCAATAGTTGCTCCTAACATGATAATTAAAAGTAAACAATTTGTTCTACAATTTAATTAAAAGATTTTATGATTATTAAATGGGTCCAAACTGTTTATAATAAAAGTTAAACGTTATTCAACTCCTGCATAAGTTGAGCTTTAGTTGAAATTTCTACTGTTTTAAAAATCCTTAAGTAACTTTTACGAACATTAAATCATAACATTACGTTAATTTATGCAATTCTGTTTGATTAATGATAATAAAGTAACACGCTGAAGCCGGACCTACGTCGAGATCCATTTGAATTCTTCGGCGAAAAGAAGAACATCTAGACAGGTGGTGTGTTCTTATGGAAAATTCCAAATTCGGAGATGCCGTGGAAGGAATCTGGCAGTCCAGCTTCTACAATTGAAAGAATGGTCCTCAACAGCCGCTTTCACCAAAGAAAAGCTAAGTAAAAAAAAAAACTTATCATCCTCCGAAAGGGAATCAGAAAAATAACTCTTACTCTAAATATTAGGCTTTCAGTTCACAACACTCGCACAAGGTGACCAAAGCGAGCGTAGCGTCGGAGGTCGGACACAAAACCCAAAGTCTTTCTCGAGTCCCCGCTAGAATGCAACTTCCACACGTCAGTACTTGGAATCAAAAATTTTCCTCCAACTTAACAAATTAGTTATTCAAGTAAATAAGAGCTGATAGTCCAGAAATATTTTTAACAAAATAATAAGAGGAGCAGAGAATTTCACAAAATACTCTTACGATGAGAACTATTTAAATTTCTTAACTGGAAGCAAAAATTTATTTACCTTGTGTCCCACACAGAATGGCAATAACACCAAAAAATCCCCGGACCCATACTTGATTAAAAAAACATTCAAACTAGGAAGCGTATTTGCATGAAGTGCAAGTATCAATCTCCTTCCCAAATAAAGGTAATAAAAAATACGAGGATTCCCCAAAATCATGTAACGAGAACGGCAAAAGTAACCGTTACAACTTACAGGACTTAGATTCAGTTGTTAAACGCTTGTTTTTGGAGTGATGTTTACCTTAATCTTTGCGTTGATCTTTACTGGCTTTTTAGTTTCCAAAGATAGATTAAAATCTATTTTTGGAAACTGACCTCTTTTTATTTTTTTTTAAATATATCCAGGTTGGCGATTTTTATTTAAAGCTGTATATCTTACCTGCTTTTCCAGTTAATTTGTCAGCTCATTATCGGGCTGTAACTGTTTCTAGATGCATTAGGATTGGATACCACATGTAAACTGTCTTGCACAACTTAATTCAAGATCTAATCAATTGGCCTACTTTTACTGTATATTCTTTGGTATGGTTGTAGATGTGGGAACTAAATTGTTCATAAATGCTTTTCTGGAGATGTTTTGGACCAACTACACATCCAATCAATTGATCGTTCTTTTACAGTTTTTCAGATGAAATTTAACTTAATGTCAATGTGGTTTGACTTTTTGTTTAATATGCAGCTCTTGAACACCCTTATGCAGATTGGTTGTCATCAAATTGAATTTTCAGTTACTAAGAGCTCTAAAATTAGGTTCTTAAAGAAACTTACGAGCTTTTAACGAAGTAATGGAATCGAAGAAATTGGTTGTATGTATCTGGTTAGATGCTTATTGTCCTTTTGATAAATAAATATGAGGCGCACTAACATCATCCCCATGTTTTACAGAAGCACGCTGCTATCAGTCGATCTTCTACGCAGTCAATTTGGATTAAATTATCACTTGATACTTTTTTGATTATGGAAACACCGGAATCTGCTGGTGTCCTACATTCCTTACAATCCAGCAAGGTAAATTTTTCTGAGACACGTTTAATATTATCAGACTGATCTTTGTCATCTTGAATGTTCTCATAATAGTTATTTATATAACAAGAGTGTGGTGTGAAGTTTTTTGAATGGATAGGAAAAACACACTTTACACTCGAGTTGTATATAATATTTTTTGCACGACCGTATTTTAAAGAAAATAATAAAGAAAAACCACTGACGGTAGATTAAAAAATAAAGTTGGGCAAGATCAGATGAACGTATAATGATTTCATTACGACATCGATACGGCTATTATAACATCGATACGTAAAATTAACTGCAAATGTATGTAATTGTCAACTTTCGATATTGACAACTATGTAGTTGTAAAGCGCCAACTATACAGGTAGTCGTGCAAAATAGTTATATACAATATTTTTTGCACGACCGAATTTTAAAGAAAATAATAAAGAAAAATCATTGACGGTAAATTGAAAAATGAAGTTGGCCAAGATCATAGAAACATGTAATGATTTCATTATAACATCGATACGCCTTTATAACATCGAATTAATTGCAAATGCTTATAATTGTCAACTTTTGACATTGACAATTAGTTGTAAAGCGCCAATTTTACAGGCGGTCGTGCAAAAATGTTATTATAGTTTAAGTACCGTGGTGGTATCACACCTTTATCCATCAAATGGATAACATCCTGTAGATTAGAGAGTGTCACATTCCTTTGAAGCGAATTTTGCCGACACTGCAGACATACGTTTTCCGATCGCAATACGTTTTTTTATAGGACTCAAAATTCTAGAGCGTTCCTAAATAATGCAAGTAATTCCACACCGTATAATAATCTAAAATAAAATTAAAGAACACGCAGTAATTACCAAAACGTGACTGAAAGCTTCCGAAAGTAAATTAATGCAAGCAACGCTTTCAGAAGGAACACTTTCGTTACAAGGCCATCTTAACAAATGTTATGAATATTACAATAAATAAAATTTCAAAAATAAAAAAAAATGATAAATATTTGCCTATAAATTAGGAAGATTGAACTATTCAGTGATAAGATAAAAAGAAGACGAATATTTCAAGGATATGCACACTTCAGAATAAAAGTCGGTTTAGGCCAGTTAAGAAAGTGCAATAATGGTAAACAAAGTACTCACAAAAAGACGAGACAAAACGGTACATGCTTTACAAACAGAGCGAAAGGTTACTTCCCAACAGATAATTTTTTATTTTATATTGTAAAGCTGATCAGTCGCACTTCCCACTTTCTTTGACCATATTATTATCTAAAAATTAATTGTTTTATTAAAAATATTTTTAATTATTAATTATTTCAACTAAAGAAATGTCAATATTACATGGATGCAAAACAATTTGATAATGTAACCTAATAATCTACATTTTTTTATAAATTTACTTACTCGTTTGATTTAAGTGAAACTATGTTTAATAAACAAAAGAAGAAAGGTAGATATTAATTTGCTATTTCTTGTGTAAAAACTAGAGAACTTATTCGATTGATTTACAGGACAAATTTAAATTTAAAAAGCTCTTTAGAAGAGAGCAATGCAGTATAATTTTCACTTTAGTTGTTAAAAAAATTAAGCATACAAGTTTCCAAAGAAACTAATTTCAACAGTATTAATAGCAAAAATAAATAATAAAAAACCGCAAAACTCGACGTGACAAATATTCTAAGTTTCGTAAATTTTAACGGTGTGTAACTATGAACCGCGCTTATTAAATAATTTATATCTTATAAGCAAGAAAAATTACTTTTATCCCCACTAAAAACCGATTTCGTTTTCTTCTCGGTTATTTCTTCTGAGCTATTAAATGAAAACGTATAGTAGCAATTGCAACATTCGCGATCTGTGGCCGCGATTTCATGTAACGGCATCAATGTGAATGTTACTAATTTGAGTGTTTCTCAAGACGTCGCATCGCAAAACTTGTTTCGACTTTCTTTTTACGAAACTTTTGTTTATAACAAAATAACGATTTAGTGTGTTGTATTATTGTTCCTTCAGTTGTTAATATCATGAGTCAAAAACTAGAAATAACGCTTCAGCATCCTTTCATCGATGGATTAAAGAATATACCACATGACAGGGTTAAGGAATTGAAAAAAATTAGAAGTTGGTAAGCAACCCCTTTTGTTTTAATTATCTTTGTATTTGATAAGGTTAAATAGAAAATATCAAAAAATTAATGCGTTAGTTAATAACGATTTCTCTTTCATTTAATCAATTTTAATAACAGGAAGGTGAAAGAAATACTTTGCGTAAATTACTAACAATTATAGTACTTGAGGCTACAAATAAAACTTGTTTAAAGAAAGCTAAGCAGACTAATTTCTGTAAGTGTATCTATCATTTAGTAAGAGTATGGTTATTACTTTTGGTGAAAACACTTTGAATAGTAATGTAGAGCCAAATTGACAGTGAACTCACGAAAAGAATTTGCTGAGAGAAATTAAAATATTTCCAGATAAAAAATTAATTTAATATATATATAAAAGTAGAAATGTTAATTTTACAAATTAAATTTCAATGTCATCAGTCAACGTCTTTTATTTTATTTTATGTCTATTAAATCGACTTAAGCAAAAAAATACTGTGCATAGTTCTTTATGAAACTTAAAACTTATAGTGGAAAATTCCATATGAATAATTTACATAAATCAGTTTTAGAAAAGGCGTAGGAGATTACTATCACAATTAAACGAAAATGATTGGGCCAGAGCTTAGTTAGTAGGAACCGCAACCAATTAATGAATGCAATGAGAGATTTTAATTAACTTTCCTTCATTTATTAATTCTTCCCTCATCTCCTCTATTATCAACCACACTAAAATTCTACGACATGCAGTTTTGTTCCCACAAAGGTATACAAAAAACAATATCTTAAATCAGATTCTCTGACGTTCCTAATCCCCATGTGGCTCCTTTACCTCCCACAATAACTTACTGTATACTAATACGTATACACCAACATTAGTAAGTACTTTCTTCGAAACGGTTAGTCCTATGACGAAAAGTCATAAAACCTTTTTCGTAAAAAGTATTTTAAGCCACAAATTTTATAATAACAATTTTTGTCGTAGAACTAATAGTTTACGATATATTTACGAAAAACTGTTTTCCTTTGGCTTCTACCCTTTGTAAGATTTTTAGCAGGGGTTGTATCGATGAAAACTTTTGATATACTGTTTAGAACGATAAAATGAAAGTCCATACAAAAATTCAATCTAATTTTCCTGCATTAAATCTTTCCAAGTTTTCAAAATGTCTGGGAATGCAGTGTTTGTTGAGACACATCATATTTTCACTTTAATAGATTCAGTTGAGCTTTTCCATCTTTAGTTAACTCTAAGTTTAGAATAACTATCAGTTAACAAATCTCAAAATATTATTTAATTAACCGCTGGTTAACTAGATGTTAACACTTACGCTTGTCAGTCAGTCGTAATTTTGTTTATATACACATCGTTAAAGTTAAAATGCAACATTAGGCCATATTGATTGATTGAAAAGTTTCCGGATTGAAAATGAAAACAAATGAGATTCAACATAAGATATATTTTACTTTTCTACATAATCACCCTGTAATTCAACACATTAGGATCAACACATTTCCAACTTTTCAATCCCTGTATGAAAATGGTTTTCTTCGAAGTCTGTAAAATATGTTTTTTTGCCTTCTTCGGGGCGGATTTTCCGTGGCCAACCCATTATTCTCACTGTTGTTTGGTTTCTGGGATATAATGGTGAATCCAAATTTCGTCCATAGTCACAAATCTTCTAATAAAATCAACTCGATTGCCCACAGCTGAATTGTTTTACGAACTTTTATTCGACAATTGTCTAACATCATATCATGGATCCTGTGAATGATTTCTGGAGTTGTCGTAGATTTCGGGTGCCCTGAACAAGGTTCATCAAGGATGTGGGTACGTCTACTTTTGAATTCAGACATCCAAAAACTTATGGTGAAAAACGATGGCGTAAAGTCGCCAAGAACAGAACCCTTATGGCTTTAACATCTGTGGCTGTTTTGCCCTCTAAATGAAAAAAATTAATGGCATCTCTAATATCATTTTTCTCCATAATTGAAAAATCACGAAATACAAGTTCAGCAACGATTATCAAAAGTGAAATAAATGACAGATCAATTTCATTTTTTTTCTATGAACAATTGAAATACCAGCCTACTTGATGATGCAAAATAAACTGAATTACGGCCGCCATCTATGGACGATTTCGGAAACTTTTCAATCCAGCTTCGTAGTAATAAATTTTGTTCGATTTCTCCTTGTTGAGATGAAATGCACTTACAATTTGTTATGATAAAAGAAATATGACCTAATGTTGTATCTTAAATGAGACACACAGTATATTATAGAGAACATGAAGTATAACGACTAATAATTACTACCTTAGGTCTTAGGTACTAAATAAAAGTGGAAAATCCCATTCAGATAATTACGCTTACTATAGGAGGAAATAGAAACTTGAATTTGATGTTGAAGCATTTAATTTGACGTCTGTGCAATACGGAAAGCAATATCAATACAATTACATGATTATTATTTATAATCTGATTAACGTATTTATTTAATAGCTGTGACGATCGATGGTGGCAAAAATTGTTATGATAATTACTGCAGCTTATGAAAATAATTGTCTTGGTACTACAAAGTATTGTATACGTAACGTATAGACTTAAATAATATCGATGTTCAACAGTAGATTACACCAAATATGCTACTTTACGCGTTCCCTATCGAACATAAGCATACCGTTGGTAAAACAATACTTTTTACCTTAATCTTTCTTAAATGTAAATTTAGTTTGTCTAGTAGTAATAGAAACCATTCATTCATATAACATTCAAAGGTCAGCGATTAAATATACTAATATCGTACACACAAACGTACTATCGTCGTCGAAAAAAATGGGACACTTATTTTATCTTCCGCAATTCTTACTTTTGCAGAAATAATGGCTTGAAGTTGTCCGCGATATTCCCAATACAACCTTTAAAGTTATTAATTTAAAAGTTTCAATAAAAAAAAAATCATAACTATAGCGTTTCGTTTGAAAAATCAGATTTAAAGAATTGTTCTATTTTTATTGCCGACGTCAGTAAATATGGATGTTTACAGACATAGTAACTACCTATTAACTTTGTATCATCATTTATGTTGAAGGCTTAATTTTACTGCTGCTAAATAACCACCGCCGAAAGAAATGGCATCTCGTAGATTTCAATTTAAAAGCATAACAACTCGATGCATTTGTGTACAATACTAATAAATACGACACATAATCTGACCAATAAATTGCATTGCATTTTCAAGTACTAATTAACCACTATGTTAACGTATTACGTCTTTTGTAACGCGTCGCAAAGTCGTTTTACCGTCTTCATTAGGTCTTTTTGTAATTTTCTATATCAGAATTCTACAAAATGCAATATGATATGAATGGAGTTTGCAGTGAAGGAACTCTTTTACCAATACCTCGTACCAATTTAAAACCAAACGCCTCCGGCTCTCTCTTTTATTACCTTTACTGGCAAATTCCTCTTTAAAATAATTTACGACACTAAATTCTCACCATTCAAAATAAGAAATCTGCAATAAAAGGTACTTTTCAACAACTTTTGACTTGTTCAGGGTAAATTCTACCACCTGAAGCGGTAAAACTGGAAAGGCGTTTTCGGAAATTCAACCTGGTAATATACCCGGGTCAAGCATCTGATGTCAGCAGGTTGGTCGGGTTAATCGGGCGATACCCACATTTTCCGAACAGTTTTTATGTTTTCTCATTTTTTAAATTGATGAGCAGCTACAATAATATTTTTTCCATCAACTTCAGAGTCGCCAGAGAAAAGGAAACTAGCAGCAATAACTACAATTTTTTGTTTTGAATCCATGCTGAAACAGTTACAAGCAAAAATTCCTTGATGTTTTTGAATCTTGAACTTTCTAACCTCACAAACATCACAATTTACTACTAACCCATTTAACCCTACTCGTCGACCAGGGTTACTTTAAACTGAGCGGGTAAGCACCCCGGTTACAGTTCTGTAGTTTTCCGAATGCTGGGTAGCGAACCGTGTCGAATAAACGAACGCTTAGGTTATAATCGGGTTGAAACCCGATCGTTCACAGCGAATTTCCGAAAACGCCTTAAAGTCTTACTTCATAGTTGGGTCAATGGTGAGCACAATGTTCTCTGATGTGATACGGCTATCTATTATAAAGAGGTAGAGTAAACCGTAAGAGCCTCTGTTAGAGATCAATCGAGTGGTCTTTCAGAAATTCTGCAACTTACTGGATATCTGCTAAAAATAAAATTCCATAAATCTTTGTAAAGTCGAATTGCTTCCTAAAAAATTAAAATGTGAAAAGCTGGGAAAGGATAAATTGTCTTAGATAATGAAACATAAAAAGTAAAAAAAATGTTTTTGTGATTGTGTTTTGTCTTACTAAAGACAAGACATCATCGCAAAAATATTTTTTTTGTACACGCTATGCAAAACCATTACTTTTAAGACTGTAAACAATCTGCAAAATATTATTTTAGCGGCCTAGACCTAATTTAGCAGTTTATTCTTGTTTACTATCAAATCTGTTTAGCTGACGCCTGGTTTGTACGTATCTAGATTTGGCTTTAAAAAAGTTAAATATTTTTGTTTCTGGTGAAAATCTAGTAAGCTATAGATTTTTCTAAAAAAAAGAAACCAAAAACACTATTAGATTTATAATATAGATAAGCAACATTCTTCTGGTTTAACCAGCCTGATGTCTAGTACGGTTTACGAGATGCCTTCAACGTAAATGCTTAAAAAAACAGTCAGTCGATATAACAAATTTATGTCATCAATATGGACGATAGCGACTGAATCCACAGAACATTATTTGTAGTAACTTCCAAAAAACATTACTTTCCTATTGGAAAATTTGAAAGATACAAAGAATCTTCATTTAATGTTTAATGGCAGAACTATCTGTTTCAATTCCATACAAAGTAAAAGACATCTCAACAGCTACCTACAAGGGAAGGCACTACTCTTCACCTTTTTTGGTTTCACGTTTCCTCACTGTACCAGGTGACTATAAAAAATGCTTCCTGTTCTGAGGTTACATATCTTCACTTTTGATAAAGGTAGGAGGGAGAAATTTTACAGTTTGTTAGCCAAAGGATCAAAACACGTTGTGCAGTTTTACTTCTTAATATTGAAAAACAACGACATTCGGAATTTCCAAATTTGATAGTTCAAAAAACAGATTTCCCGTGGCAACGATGAAATTTTTAGCAGTGCGCTACTCTTAAAACAAATGAATACGCTGACAGTTACTTTTCTAGAACAAAATGTGTTTTCGCTTGCTTGGGCTAGTGAATGGCCATCAAATTCTCTTGATTGCCAACTCTATTAGGTTACTGTTTACGGAACGCTCTCCAAGAAAACCATTTCTAAATCAATTCGTTCTTGATATTTCTCTTGTACAATTTCGATGGGCTCGAATTCTTTATAGAAACACTTTCTATTTTTAGACTAGATGTGTTTCCGTTAACAATCTTCCAGTTATGTATTAACCTTGTGTCTTCCATTCTGACCTTTTTTTTTTGTTTCTGGATCTTGTTTTCTAGCATTTCTTTATCGCCTTCTCTTGCAGAATTAGTTTTCATTGTAGAAGTTGGTGTGTTGATGCAAAAGACAGATTCTAAGTATGTTACTTTTTCAAGTGATATTCCAGCAGGATAATATTGCTGCAATCGAATTTTCAAGTCTCTACCTATGCCTAAAATACTGATTGTGCTTTATTTGTTTTTGATGCTACTTATAAAGGACGTAATGCTTTCGAAGCTACTTAGTTAGCATGATAGTATTGCGAAAATTAATGTAATTGACCTTATTATGAATACATTAGCGCGAAATGTTTAAACCCACTATCGAGGTGTTTTTCGAAAATAAGATTAACCTTGTTTGACAATAATAATCAGTAGGATGTGGTCTTTTAATTTTAGCTGTAGGTCAATGGCACGCAAAAACTGCAGATTGTTGATGCGCATTGAGAAAGCTAAAAGGACAAGAATTGAGGTCATTTGGAACGTAATGTTATAGATTAAATCAAATGAGCATTAAAGTCGAAATGCCTCCAAAAACGCTTAAAATTAGATAAGTAAAATTATCTTTGATAAAATTTATTTATTATTAAAACTTGTTTTTTCTTAATTTTGGATTAAAAGAACAAGGTTCTCTTGCGGCGAGGACATGGTGGAAACAGGTTTGGAACCTGTAACTCGCCGAGTGTAACAAATATTACGACTTTCATGTTTTGATGTATTAGCATTCATATATTATTATAACTGGGAATGCTTGATTTTCTATATAGTTAGTTATCGAACTATAATTCACGTCAAAATTCCTTTTGCAAACTTTATCTCCTCGTAATTTCAGAAATGTTTGTATTCAACCGCATATCAAAATCAGCTCTCAAAAGACATAAAAATGCAAATATGTACGGTTTCATTACTGCCAGTTTAGTTGATTACTTAACAATCTAAAAAATCTCTACAGTCTAGAAATTATTAATTGTATTAAATTTCGTGAACATTGCATAAATCCGTTTTTCTTCAGCAAGTTTTTAAATATGTATTTCTAACTTTCTAGTATTTAAATTAAAGACTTACATCTTTTTTAGCATTAAAAAGTTATTAATTTTTCGGTTGTTTCACTTTACAATAAAAATACCATAATTATTGCAATAATCTGCAATTACTGTTAACAATACTACATAAACTTTTTTTTGCACTCTAATTACCTATTTCTAAATAAGGAAAATAAAAACATTAACTTCGTTTATTATCTTGCAATTAATTTAATAATTGCTCTCTTCGTGTCATATTTTAGTTTTATTTTTACGCGTCCTGGTTTTGTCGTTTATTGTTTAAGGTCAACTTGTTTGTCAAACTGCAAACAGTGCATTTATAAACATTCCAAGGGAATTTGGGATTACATGTTTATTCAAATCCTTTTATTTCTTTTAATTTAGACAATGTGTGTATGAATAATAAACAGCTTGTCTGTATAATTTAACGATTATGAAAAATATTCATTCCTTCTTCCGTTTAGATTTACAAATTTTAGAAACTTTTTTGTCGAATTTCGTCAATAACAAATTCCATTTACCTAAATAGAGAAAAGTTGTTATCGGAACTAACCTGTCCTTGTTAGCGAATTGTTCAAACGTTTAAACGATATGCAATGCAGAACGTAAATAACTCCTATATTAAGGTATACAGAGTGGTGATAAAGTTCCGCACAAAATTCACAGCTCTGTTATGTAATGTTTTTTTTGAAAAACTCTTGAACAGGTCAATTTTATATTACAAAAGGCAGTGTATGAAGCAGAAAAACCTTTTTTGACTCTTCATGTTATTGCACTTTTTTAATGGCAACCCCAGTTTCTTCCTAAAGATTTTGATCGATTTCCTGACTGGTTGTATAATGATGTAAAAAATTGGTATCTTACATAATAATGTTTTTGAGAATAACATTATCTTTAAACACTTCAACATTTATTCTCTTTAAAATTACTAAAATTTGAAAACTGAAGCAAATAAAAGTGGTGAATAAGACTAAATTTCTTATCCTTTTGAATTTTTTATCCGAAAAACAAAAATTTGTGATTTGAGAATTTCCAGAAATCTACAAAAATTAGGGCTAGTGTAAGCACACTGCAACTGTTAATCTCTGTGATCATAAAATTAACTTATATTAAATTTTATTATTAATTATAATAATTTTGCCTGTTTGTTTTATTTTAGATTTTGTTTTTATTAGAAATTAATGTTGATATTTCTAAACTTAATGCATGTTTTTTCAAAACAAGTGACATGTAATATAACAAATCTCTGTCAAAATCCGTCAGAAGAAATGGGAGTTGCTATTTTTAAAAACTTGATATCACAGCTCAAGAACACAGAAAATATGATTAAAAAAATTTTTTCTGAGTCAAAAACTATCTTTTTGAAATATGTATGTATAATGTTGACTTGTTCAAGGATTTTTCAAAAAAAGAAAAAAACGTTTTAGATGGTGTTTTGACTGCAAATACTTAGCAGGCGCTACAAAGATTAAGTCTTTCTTGTCATATGACTTTTTTCCCTAAAGAGATACAGGATGTCAAACATTCGTTTAAAATTTATTGTTTCCTCAATATCTCAAGAACAAAATATTCTGCATGTTTGTCTACTAGACTACATAGTTTTGCGTTTGATATCCTTATGAGAGGCGGATAATTGAGGGTGGACTATCGCCTTACGCTAATAAGAGTTACGCCACCGAGAAACAAAAAAAGAATTTTTATTTTCAAGATCATCAATCGATTTAAAACAAAAAGCTACTCTTGCGTTTTTTTCGAGTAACATTGAATTTTTTCAAAATCTTTCCAGCTCCCAGGGTTTTATGACAAAAATGTTTAATTTCTGTCGAGGAATAATTAGATGCTGTTATTGAAATGACGCACGACCTTGCCATAGCCCGTCGAATGTGAAAAGATTTGGAAAATTTGATTTTACTAGAAAAAACCGCAAAAGTAACTTTTTGTTTTGAATCGATTACTAATTCTGAAAATAAAATTTCTTTTTTAATTCTTCAGTGGCGTAACAATTTCTTTAGCGTAGGGGGTTAGCCCAGCTCCAATTCTACGCTTCTTGTGAGGATGCCAAACACAAAACTACGTAAAATGGTAGACACTTTAAAGTAACAAACAGAGAGGAAATTTCATTCCGATATCTATTTTGTTCCTGAATTATTAAGAAAACAAGAGATTTTTAATAAAACTTTGATACTCAGTATCTCGGAAACAGTTCACTTTAGAAAAGAAGTTATATGGCGAGAGATGTTTGATTATTGTGTTCCAAGTATCTGCACTCATTTTCAAAACATCCTGTATTTCAAAGTTATGAATTTTGTGCGGACTTTATTACCACTCTGTATAGATATTCAACATTATTCTTTGAAGAATAAAATTTAAAAAAAATATATGTCTGGAAACAAATAGCCGGATTTTTGAGATTTTTAATGACTTTTTGTCGTAAAATTGAAAACAAACGGAAAAATTAGTAAAAAACTGACTTCTGTCTCTTTCGCCACCTCGGAAGAGAGGACGCCGACCTCGTTAAAGAAGAAAAATCAGAAAAGACTTCCAGGTTTCCTAATGACACCCTAAAAAATATGAAAAAAATAAATAAGTAAAGGCACATTTTATTATTTAACAATAAAAATGCACTGTACTGTGACTACCAAATAGTGTGGGACCGATAGTTTTTTAGCTCTTTTGCTGTTACTAAATAATATGAAAATTGTTAATGTTTTTTGGGTTTTTATTAGTTATTATTAGTTTTAAAGTTAAACCTGAATTTTGAAAACACCCTGTATAGACATAGAATACAGCTAAGTGACACAACAAGTTTGTGATTATTGATTACATAATTATCAAAGGGTGTTTACAATGTACTTACAATTCGCTGTGGTTAGATTTTATTTTTTACAGTAGCGGTTGTAGTCCTAACTTCAAGAGGTGCACAAACCGTGCTGTGCACCCCCTGAAGTTGGGTCTAGAATCGCCACTGTTAAATACATTTAATTGGAAATTCTTTCATTTTAGACTTATTAATGAAGACTACATACATTTTTGCGTTTTTGTTCAACATGTTGTCTATTTTTCGTAATTCTGTAATAATGGTAATAACTAACTATCTCCAAGGTATTTAAGGTATTATCTCCATTAAAGCACAGTAATGTTACTGTAAACCACTTAGTGAAACCGAGCTTTGATATGATTAAACCCTTGTAGCTGGTTCAAAATTTTATAGTAAAATGTACCGAATTGAACATAATTTTAATTGACTCGAAATTAATTTTTGGTGGTCAGGATTATCATATTGAGCTAGACAACAACGATAACTGCACTTTATATCTACTATATGAACTTATTCAGATCTTCAACTTTTAAACAAGTAATTAGTTCTGTTACTGAGTATGATTGATCAATATCTTGTTGCTGTAAAATCGTGGTTTCTAATTCATGGTACATATTTTAATCTGAGTATGTACTGATCTATACCTTTTCAAATTCAATTTGAAAATCGAAACAATCAATTTCAAGATGGGAATAATCAATTGCAAACACAAATAAACTCTTTGCCTTATATTTTGAAAAGCATTCTGGAGCACTACCGATGTAATAAAGATACATTCTGCTTCAAAGCGGTCTCGAAATTCGTAGAGGATTCTTGAAAATTCGGTTCTTCAAGAAGGGGTAAACAAAATAAACCCGGATTGTTTAAATCTGGTACCCTTGGTGGAAATTACGTCGATCTCCAGGGAACTGCTGCAAGTAATTAATAGTTTTGGGAGTCGTGTGAACCGTGGCGCCATCTTGTTGGAAGAGGCCCCTTTGCAACTCATCATCGTACCATTGGTTAACAAACTCATTGCATTTCTACTCCAATTTCTAACGGCTGCAGCGGAGTCTCTTGAAACATATGCGGATTTTATGAGCTCCACAATCTCATCGTTTGGAAATTAACGTACTCCGACCCCCCGACAAATAGAAAGAAAATCAGGTTCAAAATATCGTTATTGTTTTTCATGTGTTCGTTGAACCACTTACAATATAAAATGCGTCTATTAAAATCTGCAGGCAATAATTCGTGAAAAGACTCCTTTTATATGGAAATAGGTCTTTTTTACTACTGTTCTGCAGGTTCCGTACGACAATCCAGCTTCCTGAGACAGTCTTCTTAATGAATTTGTTGGTGTTTCATCCATGCGTGCTTGGACATCTTCAATGGTATCTCAATTGGACAGGACTGTGTGTTGTAGGTCCATTCACTATTTACATAAACGCCTTCTTGAAAGCAAGATTCGATTACGAACGTTTTGTGCTGCTAGGAGATGATAAAAACAAACCAAAATGAAATAATTTATTTTGAAATGTCAAATTGTGACAGATTATTTTGGTAATCAAATACTCGAATCAATTAAAAGCAAACATATTTGTATTGAAAATACGTCCATAGGCATCTCTTATCTAAACTATTTTTGTTCATACAGTAGTTGTGTAGATATGAACCATGATACAAAGTATCAAACTTTAATTGTACTCAAAAAATCTTGCAGCGACGAGTCTGAGGAATACTGCACAAAATTCCTTCATGATATCTAAAAAGCAAATCAACTAAAGACATTAACAATGAATCAATCGTGTACATTTCTGGTATTGTATTTAGTAAGAAATATGCCTAATTTATTTTACTCAGACATTCCGTGCATCATTATAACAATATTAGTGAACATCCCCTGCTTTTCTCGGTTTGTTTTGTACTTGCTTTACGTTTTCAAATTTTTATAATGTTAGGTGAGATTTTAGGTGATAGAGAACTGTTAATTATAAAAAAAGGAATGTACACAAAGTTTTGACTTTTATTCCAGTACATAATCTTGTTGTAGTTAGTTGTTAGTTAAAGTTTAATTTATTATCAACATTTATTACAATAATATTCATCTGACATATTATATTCAATTATTTATTATTTTATTCATGGTAACTATTCAAACCTAAAATATTATTTTTGTCTTTAAAAGGTGGACATTGGGAGGATTCCCCAATATGAAATCTAGTTATGTAGCATGTATAAGGACAAATATCAAATTATGTAATAAAATAAAACTTCTAATTCTTCCTCCTCTTTCTCCCTCAAAATAATTATTAGGGTGAATGAAAGTCAGCGGTACTCAAACGACTTAATCCAAAATTTTAACCTTCTTTTTCCAGAAACCATCAACTTTGATGTAAAGCAATTTTAGGTTAATGGAGTTCTTTTTCATTAGCTATTCAAGGTTGAAATACATTACTACTAATTTAAAATCATTATGTATATCCATGTAGAGTTTGAGGTTTTTTCGAATTAATTAATTAGTAAAATCATATCTACATTGTAATTGTAATCGGTAAATAGAGATACTTATTTAAGTAAGAATTGCAAAAGTTGAAGCTACGAAATCCAGATTGTAACATAGCCAAGAAAAGGATTAAAACAAACAAAATTTTGAAGTAATCGCAAGAGCACCTTTGGTTAGTAATTGATAATAACATTAACGTAATGGAAATTGGACCATACTTTGTACCTTACATTTTCTAGATTATTTCAAAGAAAGCTGCAAGATCTTAAAAGGTTAATTGCACTCCTAGCTATTCAGTAGTTCTACAGGGTGTCACATAAGTTCGGGCCGCTACTTCAGAAGCGTGTTCTAGACATCAATTTAAGACAAAAGTCCCAGTTTTTTTTCTAAAATGCTTCCTACGAAAAATACACCAAGTTTCGAGCATAACATAACTGTCTAATTTGCTACAACTCAACTAAAGGGTTTTCCAATAAGAGGTGTTATTTTGATATTCAAAGAAAAGTGCCATTTTTTAATATAAATGATCGGATGTTTATTTCATTATAAAGAGGAAGGTATGCCGTTAATAGTGGAAAATAACATCAGGCAAATGACCACCACGACCACGCTTACAGGACAATATCCTTTTCATGAAATTTTCCATAACCAAATCGCAAAGTGGCTGCCTTATGTCCTCGATAGCCTCACGAATTCCATCTTTGAGGTCTTGAATCGACGCTGGGCTGTTGGCGTAGACCTTCTCTTTCACGTGGCTCCAAAGAAAGAAGTCGCAAGGTGTTAAATCACAAGATCTCGGTGGCCAATTGTGATCACCTCTTCGAGAGATAACACGGTCCGGAAACTTTTTCCGTAAAAGATCAATGGTTTCGTTGCTTGTGTGGCACGTAGCGCCGTCTTGTTGAAAGTAAACGTTGTCCAGATCAATACCATCCAATTCCGGCCATAAAAAATCGTTAATCATCTCTCGATAGCGCAATCCAGTCACCGTAACTGTTGCTCCAGCCTCATTTTCGAAAAAGTAAGGTCCAATGACCCGCCGGACCATAAACCGCACCAAACAGTCACACGTTGAGGATAGAGAGACTTTTCAACAATAACTCTTGGATTTTCTGAGCCCCAGATCCGACAATTTTGCTTGTTGACGAAGCCACCGAGGTGGAAATGGGCCTCATCACTCAAGATGATTTTTCGATGGAATTCTGGATCATTTTCATGCATTTCAACGACCCAATCAGCAAAGACACGACGTTGTTGATGATCGGCCGGCTTGAGTTCTTGTGTTAACTGGACTTTAATAAGCCTTAAGACCCAAATCTTTATGCAAAATACGGTGTAATGACGTTTGTGGAATGGCTAATTCCAAAGAACGACGAGGAATGGACAAACCTGGGTTTTCTTTAACACTTTCGGCTACAACAGCAATATTCTCGGCTGTTCTTGAGCGACGTGCACGGGTTTTATTCTTCACATCACTAACTTGTCCCAAGAGCTCGAATTTTTTCACCAATTTCTGTATTGCGGTCCGACAAGGTGCTTCACGGTGACCCAAAAATGTTCGAGTTTTACGAACCGTCTCTGCCAAATTTTCACCATTTTTATAGTGAATTTTAATAATTTCAATGCGTTGTTGAAGCGTGTATCGTTCCATATTTATTAATGGCGTAGTCTCTACTTGTCAAATGTCAAAAAATGATAGCTTCAAAAGTGACATCTACCGAAATAACGGGCTATTCAAAATAACACCTCTTATTGGAAAACCCTTTATATTGAACTTCTAAAGTACGCATAGGTGTCTGTAAGGGGGTGGCACAAAATTCTGCTTTTGCGATGAGCGTTTACAAAAATGTTTTTCTCGAAAACGATTGGCTTGAGCAACTTGACACAAGAATACTTTTTCTTAGTAAACAAATGTTGATATTTGCAATTGTAATATACTAAAATTGCCAAATTCTAACGTTAAAAAAGTTATGAGGAAAAAAGAATTTTGTGCCTCCCTATAATTGAAGCCTGTGTGTTTATGTTTAGATTGTAACTAGTGATCCAAAATGATTGATGGCAGGAATATTTTGAAAGTTTGTAGCACTAGTTGTCAATAGCGTGTTTGACTCATTACTCGAGAATGCTGTGAGAATATCTCTGTCATTTTCCAATACATGTTACTACAAAGTGACACGTATGCATACTTACTCTCAGAACACTCTAGAGCATCAGTCGAACACGCTATGAGTGATAACTAGCAACGCTGCCAACTATAGGCTACAAGAATCACTGAAATGTGAACGCGAAAATTCAAACTAACATCAACAACCATTTTGGATCACTTGGTATAAGAGACTGCTAAAATAACCAATTACTATAATGAAGTTTATTATACCCCACGTTTATGATGCGTTTATGTAGGAAAATCGGATTTTATATTAAAGATTGTCTGGCATGTATAAAGCTAATAAAGCTTCATTAAAAGGTGTATGCAAAATATGACATAATTATATTGATTTATGACATAATTCTCTCTATATTACATTGTTACATTAAATCGATAATGTACTTGCATAAATAACAGCAAATCAAGGAAATTATGTTGAGTGACTTCTCATATTATCTTAAATGAATAACACAAACCTTGCATATACACATCCCAATCTGAAGCTTTATTTAAAACAAAGTAAATTCTCGCAATAGTAATCTGTAAATATTAGTTCAAATGCAACTTTATTAGGTATTTTATCTGTTTCGTACCTGTAGAGAGAACATATAACTTCTAACATACAGCTTTATTTTTCAAACCACATTTCTTAATAATTGATTTTGTTTCAGGATGAACTCGCAACCACATCTTCCTTATATCTCCGATGAATATATTTATCTATTTCTTCACGCCTGTTTTTATCATTATGACAAAACGAAGCATGCTATCGAAACTTACTTCACCGTCAGAGCTAATTCCCCTGCAATATTTTCCAATAAAGATGTCTACAATGAAAAGCTGCAAAATATGTTGCAGATGATGTAAGTATTTAATATTTTCAGTTTCTTACCTGTTTAATACCACTATGAGGATTTTTCTCAATTTAGATTGTTCTTCTTTTAGTTCTAGAACATAAATTTTGATGGCCAACTAAAAATGATTCTAGTAATGTAAATATGAATTTTTATTCACATTAAAATTCATAATGCCAAAATCAAACATTTTATAGAAAAAATTAATCAAACATTGAAGTATCAACCAGTAGTTCATTTGAATAGCTTTTTCTTGCCATAAATCAAAACACTTAAAAATCTTATCTATTTGTTAGCTACATTATTACATCAAGTCAATAAGGAAACCTGTAAACCAACCTTTAAATTGATAGTGAAGAAAATAAAAAAAGACTACTGTTGCGTACAAAACAAAACTTGTCATAGCCAACGTAAGAGTATTTCCGTATGCTTTTTTTACTAAAATAACTTACAATCGTATCATAATAGTATAATGATACTCTCGGGAAAGTTCATTTCTGTTTACATGATTAGAAAACGGTCTACTTTTAATTAGAATGTCTGTATAGTACTAGTATGGCTAGTACATATAGATATTTGAAAATGTCTTGTATGATTGCAAAATGTATAAACAAGAAGTTTGAGCTCGAATCTTTAGATCTCATAATTAACATGAGCCTTTATTTACTTGGTTCTTTTTACTGTAGTACACTCGTAGTTTACTTTTTATTATTTAGAAGACGTAATCAACAACCGAAGTTGCATGACCGGCCTTGACCGTGGCCTTGTACACTTCGATAAGGATTCAGTTAAATTTCCATTTATCCTTTCATAATCGTTCACCAGATTTTTAGAAAATCTAACACAAGATGAATCCTCAAATATCGAAACTACCTTTTTCTATACCAGTGCGTAAAGCAACAACAAGATTTCTCTAACTCAGATAAAATCAGATCATGAGATTATCAAGGGTACTATAAAAAGCATTGAAATTCACTTTTCTCTAAACAAAACTAGCTTACAAACTATACTCGTGTTATTGCTTATGTTCAGCAAATCTTACTGTCAGAAACTCAGAAAATATTAAACTTGTCGAAATGATGAATTTTTAATAATGAAAAATCAGAAAGAAATTATTTGTCACTCTTTCACGACATTTTGCCGAAACTTGTGCGATTAAAGCCTTGAATCGGTTAATGGAAATCAAACCTAATCCAAACGACTCAAGCAAATACCAACCAGAAAGGAAATTTCTCTCTGGAATCCGCACTCGCTTGGAATTCTGTGGTAGCTGAAGAGCCTCCATCTCTCGTCCGCCACCAGCTAACTAAAATTACTTTCTTAAAGATTAAAGTTTTGGCCATAAGAAAGAAAACATTGTCTTGTGACTCTTCAACAGTAAAACGCTGCTCTATCACTAACATTCGTTCCTATCTACAAAATTTCTATTGCGCTCCTTAGATTACATTCCATTTCAGATTTATTCAGCTTTAATTCAAGCCTTAACTAAATGAAATCAATTACAGCGAACAAGGGAGGTACACGATGCTCATTAGCCCCGAATTTTGGCTGTTGCAGTGTTCGTCTGTAATTTACTAAGAAAAATTGTGTTTAAGAGTGAAAAATTGAGTGAACCGCATCTCTACCCAGAGTTACTGTTAGGTAGATCTAGTAGTCATAAATAAATAATAACAACAGGAGCAGAATATAAAAATAACAAATAGACATTACATGTTCTGTAACATAAAATATAAATAAAGTTATTCTTAAAATCCAAACATGGTGTCAGGTGTAAAAACCAGCGTATAGTGAAAACGGAATAGATACAAACGTAATAAAG
>VTPC01090736.1:59763-94731 GCA_011009095.1 Ignelater luminosus
GCTAGGAATTGCACAGGGATCTGGCTTTGGGTAGGGACATACAGATTTACACGGATCTGGCTTTGGGCAAGGATCCGGTTTTGGGCAAGGGCTAGCAATCGCACAAGGATCTGGCTTTGGGAAGGGACATATAGATTTACACGGATCTGGTTTTGGACAAGGATTCACAATTGCGCATGGATCTGCTTTTTCGCAAGGAGCAGATTTTGGTAGAGAACGTGTCGTTACACACGGATCCTTCCTGCATGGAGTAGGTTTTCTAATTTTGAGTTCTGCGCAAAGATCTTTTATGGTTATTAAAGGCTCCTTTGCACATGGGTCACTTTCCTTACAAGGATCTGGTCTAGGACAAGGACACGGGAGTTGACAAGGATCTTTTGGTTTACAAGGATCGACTTTTGCAGATCGACAGGGATCTGCTACTACGCAAGGATCAGGCTTTGAACAAGGATCGGGTTTTGCAGAAGGATCGGATTTGCAAGAGTCTAAAGTGCACGGATCTGGCTTTGGCAAGGGGCACACCGTTTTGCACGGATCGGGTTTTGAACAAGGATCAAGTTTGCAACAAGGATCTATATTGCACGGATCCAAAGATTGATTTGGATCGGGTTGAGGACAAGAACATGGGTTGGACTGCCTAGAAAGTTCTTGTATCGTAACAAGAGGCTTGTCAGAGGGACATGCACAAATTTTAACTTTTTGGGGTTGAGTAGTTTCGAAAGGTCTACATGTAGCTTTTCTGCAGCTACTATGTGTACAAGCGGCAATTCTTTGTTTCTGCAATCGACGAGGTTTATATCGGGGCTTAGGACAGAAGGGCTTTCTTTTGATACAAACATCTGGGTCTTCTATCTTAGGCGTAATACGTTTTTGAGTTTCTACATTTATAGGTTGAACATCTAAACGAGTTTTTGAAGAATCGCCATGCTCAGGTAATATCTGCATTTTCATATTTGGGGCAACTTTAGGTTTCGCGCGTTTTTTACAAAGAAATTTAAACTTTTCATAAAATAATTGTTTGAAACTATTATACTGACGATATTTTATCGGTGGTTTATATACAATAATGCTCCTAGGAGTCATAGTAATAAAGCTACGTTTTTGAAGTGTAGAATTGGAACGTGACTCAACTGTAGTACGATGTACACTTACAAAGTGATCGCATGACTTAATTAGAGTAAACTCCTTTGATAAAAGCGAATTCTCTAGTGACTTCTTTCGTAAAACAGAAGGGTTTGGCGAAATACTTCTTCTTGACAATTCATTTGTAAACGGTACCTTTTCTGGTAGAGGTGGTAAAGATCTGGAGCGATAAAACAAAGCAGCTGTAGAACTAGAAACATTTTGGAAATCTACTGGATTTGCAGATGTTATGTTTCTAAAAATGTGTCTTGAGAAACTCTATAAAAAATAATTTTTATTAGGAGCAATATCTAGATATTTTGGTAACTCACAGTAATTTGTAGTAGTGGTAACTTTTTGAACAAATTCATGATTCATGATACAAAGAATTTAGGACTGAATTACAAAGTCAAAATTATAATATAATTATGCAATGAAATGTGGTTGTCAATTTTCCTTCATGATTCTATGAAATAAGCTTGCTTAGAAAAATAAGAAGTTGCAGTCAGGACTGCATTAGTTTACATCGTCGCGTTGTATGAGTTAATGAGATACAGCATGATTCTAAAAGATCATTATCCCACTGATTTGCTGATTACATATTAATAAGGAATTATGTGATGCAAAACTTTGTACAGCCTTTCTGTTACATTTGGTGTACTGAGGGAATTTCGTAGAGTTCAAATATAACAAAATTGCTTAAATTAGTATCAAATTTGATATTTTGGTAATCAATTTATCGGAATTTTTGTCTTTTCCAAACTTCCTTCTGCTAGATATGAAAATGCTCAATTATGTTTGAAGTCCGATACACACAAAGGTGCCAAAAGAGGAACTAAATGTTTTCGTGGTTCGCGTACTTGTACTACAGGGTAGAATTTCAAGCTGATTTTTTTAATGAAATGCCTGTTGAATTTCGTACTGTCGGATAACTGTGAAAATAATAATTGTAGCTTTTGCTCAACAAATAATCTTCTTGAGATAAGAAAACAGAAAAACAGGTACCATACTATTCGTTTCATAAATATTGTAAGTAGTTTAATTTCCAAACTGAGCACCTAAGCAGTTCACTTAACAATAAAGACAAAGTAACGGAAATTCAGATTCACAGCCTGCTATGCTATTACAGACCACATAACACGATGGTTTACATCTCGTTTGCTCTTATGGATGTTAACGGCTATGGTCGTCAGATCCGTAAACAATATGCAGTAGTATGCATCGAAAGATAAGTCAATGGCCGCTATTTTTGAGTCGTGATTTAAGCGTGTTTCCCCTGACTAAAATCTTGTGATTTTTTGTTTAATTGGCGCCCATTTTGCTAGTATGAAATATGGATGAAACAATCTATCTTACAATGGTCATGGTCCAAATTGAATAATTTTATTTTATTTTCTAGTGACATGGCAAGCATGCCAAAGACAACACCAGAGGGATATAAAATATTAATGTACGTGATTAAGGATGCAGATCCATCTATATTTTACTTTAGTGAAGCCATAAAAGGTTTTTGCATGTATAATGACTGTAGGCTTTCAGAAGATGGCCTTGAAGAAGGGTAAATATAATTGGCTCATTGTAATTTATTATATTCTAATTTAAGATTTCTAGATACATTGTGATTTTTGACATGAAGTATGTAAAATTAGGCCATTTAGCTCGAGTCAGTTTACCATCATTAAGAGCGTTTATGGTTTACATACAGGTAAAAAGATATGATCCACAGTAATATACGTTGCATTTTATTAACTGGACATTATTTGTTTTAGGAAGCACATCCAGCACGTTTAAAAGCAATTCATGTTGTAAATACAGCAACTTGGATACATCATATAATGAGAATTGTACAACCGATGATTCGTACTGATATTGTAGGTCTCTTAAGATTTCATAAAGGTAAGTTGGAACAAAGTGGCCAAATTCTATAATTTTGGAAAGAAGTCTCTATCTATTGGGTGACTTAGAGCGGTCTCAATGAAGTAACCAATTTTGTGTTCGAGAGAATGCATTTGATGTTTATTTATCGTGGTTTCCAGGTATAAATAACATATAAGTCCAAAATCTTCACTTATAAAACTGCATTTTATTGAGTTAAACAGGGATAACAAATATTGCCTTCGAATATTAGTTCTTGCAGACGCAGTGAAAAATTCTATTTGTCGGATTTTAATCAACATTCATGTTCTTTCTGTTGGTTGTAACTAAAGCTTGGCGTCCAGGTGATTCAAAATTTCTAACATAGAGGCCTGGAGTTTTCTTCACAGAACAAAGACTGTTAGCCTCAAAACAGGATTTATTGATATTCCTATTCTTTATCAGTGGTATTAATATGTTTAGGCTATGTTATAACTAGGCCTAGGATTTAGGCAACTACATATCTGCATATAAGAAGCTACCTAAGATTAATTATTTACTAATATAGAATGTGGTATTTTCGGTAGTTCTTGACTTTTTAATAATATAGCTATTTCCTCATGTATAATAAACTTATTCAAGTTTTTCAAGTATGGCAAGTAAAGCAAGGTCGTACACCTCACACTTGGATACATTGCTGGTCCATTGCTCTCAGATGTTTCAATCTGTAGAACATATTAGATGGCGACATATCATTACAGCTATTAAGGCTATTTTCTGAAATTACTGTTTTGTAGAAGAAATTTAAGTAAAACATACTTAATTCTAAAGCAATCTCTGTCAATTAGTCAAAATGCATATTATTAATTTCACATTAGCGTACGACATACTTTCTCTTCATATCTTACTACTTTACGAGAATGCAAACTTCTTCCGTTATGTTGTCATTTCATCATTTACTTATGTTAGTTAACACTAGAAATCTTTGATAGAAAACCAAGTGCTATAATTAGTTTATTAATTACCCTGTTTACATACAGGGTGTCTACATACCTATACTCGTTTTCAAATAAACTTCGAATTTAATTAATTGAAATTTTAGATTTTTTATTCCAACAAAAAAAAAAGATATTTCTGGCGAAAGTCTAAGGAAAATTGAAAAGCATGCCAGTAATTATGGACAGGTAGTGACAATAGCCGTAGGGAGCATAAGAGGGAGTTTCCTCTACAGTTTACTACTCAGTTTGCAGTAATTTCTAATCTTCTATAACAATTTCTAGAAATTTTTTCTTGTCAATAACATACATACAGAAAGTGACCAAATTAGTTTGTAAACGGAAGATAGCATTGTTATTTGTAAAAATATCAAAAAATGTTATACCAATAGTGGTTGACTCAAAATGATTTTATCTGTATTTCTCAAAATTATTTCTGATTACTGGGATGTTCCGTTAAGTTTAAATTCTTTTAAATGTTGCTCCTATTGTTGATTATGGCAATATGTTATTATTTTGTAAAATTACAGTCTTCAGAAGTGATTGCTGAGATTATAAGTACACAATATTTTTTGTACAGGGCGATCGAGAAATAGTTGAGTGAGTTTCTGTATATTATAATATTTTCTTGTTTCTCACTGATTAATGGTGCAATTAACAGATTTATTGGTTTTACAATCTCCATCTTTAGAAATGATTATTGAAGTTTTAACTGTAAGTCCGTTTCATGATGTAAAAACGCAAAATTTACTAGACTCGTTCTAAAAGGGACAGGTTGTAAAGAGGACGCTTCATTTATAAAAACCGAGTAAATTACATTTTGCGCTCCTCGGTTGTTCTGTGTAAGACTTACGTTAAAACCTTAACAGTCGTTTTCAAAGACTAAGAAATCACTTTTAGCAAAGTTCTAATTGAGATTTCGTTAATCATACGAGGTTTAATTGAAAAATGCAATCACACTTCACAGTAAATAAGTGAATAAAGCTGAAACTTTTCGGATCAGTCCAACATAATGCTTATATCGATGTAATCAGCTATGGAAATATCTGAATATTACGAGATGTTCTAGGTGTTTCGTTTAAAAATTTAATTATAATTTAATCGGAGCATCCTACGAGTATAGGTACAGTAGGTCCTATCTGTATAAAAAACATATGGTTAAAATATCAATAATTCCAGGATCGGCGCTAGGCTTTGGCATCCCCTGGCACCATAGTCGTAAATTTTGATAGACCTAAGTCTTACTATCTCACGTCATTTAAAAAAAGTATTTGGTTTGCAAAAACAATTAAATGCATACAAGAAGAAATAATTTTATGCTGTCGACTAACGTAGAATTGGACGGCAATCTTTATTTTGCCCTCCCCCCCTGGAAAAAATCTTGCGGGCGCCTTTGTTAACATGGATTATTATTAATAAAATATAAATATTTTATTACAAGAATTCAAAAATAAGTAATTGAAATAAGTTCTGAAAACTATAGACAATGTAAATCCACAGAAGTTCTACTTTTCTCAGCAAAATCTTCGGCTAGTAATTTCGGCTAATTGATGCACTATAGATTTCATAAATAGAGAGAAAAACAACACGCGCACTCTCTTACGTTACCACATTTAATTATAAATTAGGTACAGAATCAAGTATTGAATATGGGCGAAACCTTACCATTGCATAGAAAACCAAGATAAAGAGCATTTTATACAGAGCTAATAAGCTAATGAGCAAAGACGTTGTGAGGAACAATCATATTTATGCTCCAAAATCATTGGTTTATCTGTTACCGTTTAATAGTTGTTATAATCAAAAATTGTTTTTGGCGCCTTCTTCAGAAGACTATTTCTTTCTTAAAAAGCATCTTAGAAAAATTTCTTATTGGAATTTTGTTCTTAAACTGACGTCTAGAATACATTCTTGAACTAGCAGCCCGAACTTATGTTGCCCGCTGTATAAATCTTGGGAAGTCATGATGGTCCATTCCAGGTCAAAGAAATCTGCATAAACGAGCAAATGAACAACTATTATAGTTACTTGGCAATAAATTCTTATTTCGAAAGCGTAATAAAATCTGTACTCCGCTAATTGTGATTTTATATCTTGGTGCCTAGGGTAAGAGTCCACAATACTTTTTTCTAAGGTCATCAAATATATCATTTTGTACATTTTTGTCTTCTTACAAAGCCTTTCTAAGGATTCCGATGTTTTTAGATTTCCTGAGTTTTGTCAGCATCAAATCTTTGCAAGGTTGTAGTACACTTCTAAATATATTCTATCACGTTTCCAGGTTGTCATAGTTATAACACATGGGCTGAAAAGTCCCAGGCCTAACAAAGAAAACACGATTTTTTTTGTTCAAAATTAGCTTTATTCATCAACGTAATTTCCATCAAGAACAACGCAATCATTCCAGCGCCGCTCTAACATTTCAATACCACTTTTGTAGAACGATTTATGTTTTGCCTCAAAATAGGACTCAGTTTCAGCGATAACCTCTTCATTCGAGCGACATTTCTTACCGGCAAGCATTTTTTTAGGTCTGCGAACAGCCAGTAGTCGCTGGGAGCCAAATCTGGCGAATACGGTGGATGTGGGAGCAATTCGAAGTTCAATTCATGTAGTTTTGCCATTGTTTTGATTGACTTGTGACACGGTGCGTTGTCTTGATGAAACAAAATTTTTTTTTACAATGTCAGCTAACTCACACAACTTCACTTTTCGATCATTCAAAACGATTTTGTGGATTTTTTTTATGTTTTCTGGTGTTACCGCCTCATTTGGACGTCCACTGCGTTCTGCATCATCGGTGTCTCTACGACCACGTTTGAAGTCAGCAAACCAACGTTTTATTGTTGTTTCTGATGGAGCGGAGTCCCCATAACACTTTTCAAGCCATTGCTTCGCTTAAACGGTATGTTTTCCCATCAAGAAGCAGTGTAAAATTAAAACACGAAATTGTTTTTGATCCATTGTTTTGAAAATAACAAAAGTAGCGTCACTCTTAGCACAATAACTCACAAAATAATGAATAGAATGTCATGAAATTTTAACAGCTGTCTTTTGAAGGTTAGTACTAACTGAAAAAGCGGTGAATGCAATAGAACTAGTGCCATCTATTTGTTAGGCCTGGGACTTTTCAGCCCATGTGTTATAAAGTTTTGCAGAGCTGTGGATTCTTGCTAGGTCTTTGTGCACGAACGGCTCAGGTTTCTGCAAATATGCAGATATTCGTGGACTCTTAGGTTTTTCACACTTCCGATCTTTTCTGAACTTCCAAATTCTTGAAGCCCCACTGATCTTTAGAGATACCGAGCCAGTCACCAATTCCAGTTCCCTGAGAAGCTGTGTCACTGATAAGTACGCAAGGAATTCCCGGCCGTTTGTGCAACAGAGATAATTAACAATAAACTTTAAAAATGTTGTATTAGCCCTATATGTAAGAGAACCTCTGGAACCTTATATTTATAATTTCTTAAATAAGATTTTTATTGGAAATTTTACAGTTCTGTCATTTTCGTTCGAGTTTTCCTTAAAAAACGTATAAATTAGCAAAACCCATTTTTTGTTTTATATGATGTTTTTTAAGGTCGGAGGAAAACTACTTTATAGATAACTTTGGCATGACGTACCCTGGGGGTACTATCTGTCTCTTTCTTGTTCATTACAAGCCATGCTGTTCATCCTTTATTAATATCTAGATTATCTTAATTTATTAATACAATACTTCAATTAAGAATGACGAAAAAGTATGGTTTATAATATTGATAAGAGAAAGACAAATTGTTATACCCCTAAGGTGCACGTCGTCTGTCATTGTATAATATTCCGTGGCCACCTAGAACCAAAACACTTGCAGACACTTACTGTGAGAAAATTCCACAATTGGCTCTTTGGATATTTTTGCAAGTTTAAGTTATTATAAAATGATCAGTGCATGAAATTTCGAAAAATTCGATTTTATACGTAAACGTAAAATAGTTTAAAATTTTGAAAAGTATCAATGACCAATCAAAACGTAGATCGATTTGCCAACAAAATTTCATAGGTTAATAGTTGACACTGATTGTCAGTATAAGGTATGGTCGTTGTGGTCCTGTATTCTGATTGGTTGATATGTTTTTAAATTCTCAAACTGATGACCTTGTTCATACCATTTTTGAGCATAATGAGGCATTTATGGTAATGCTGTATGAGAATTTCTCAAGCTTAAATATTGGATATCAGTGACAAAAATCTCACCATTCCATTATAGGAACTTCTCTATCTTAATCTTTAAACTTTCTTTGTTGGTTTTAAATTTTGATTGCCCCAAAAATTTGGCTGGCTTCGGTTGCACTAACCCTGATAATTTCTAAAGACTGTGGATCGGTTTCTGCTCTCGTCATTAAACTTAAACAGCCTCTAATTACCATGGCAACCGATTTTATCCTTTTTCTTCTTAAGATAGATAAAGCTATATTTCTTTAAATTTCTAAAAAAGCTTCATTAGTTAGTAAAAGGAAAGTAGAAACTATATTAATGTAACCAGCAATGAAGTAGAAGTAAGAAAATATCGAAGTGTAAATAATATAGGGTGTTCCATTTAAAAAAAAAACAAACACGATATAGCGATATTTCAGACTTTCTTAAAACATCCCGTTTGTGCCTATAAAAAGTTGAATTCTCCTTAAAACGCAATTTTGTCATCTTGTTGCAAAAGTTTCTGTTTTGCGTAACATTTCGGTAACTATCAATTAATTACTAATCATAGACATTATTATCGCATTAGTCTTGTGGGTCAAGTTTCCATGTAAAACTAGAAAGCACAATTAATTTGAATTCACACTTCTTTCAAATAGTATTCTAGAGACTCTACGTTAATTTTCTTTAAGGTGATGTGCCTGAAGGAGTACCGCAGGAGTTACTGCCTATAGAATACGGAGGACAAGCGCCATCAATCAAAGAATTAGCAAAAGAAGTGCAAGAACTAATTGGGAAATATGCAAGATGGTTACGAGAAACTGAAAATTTTGTTGCTGATGAATCGAAAAGAGTAAAGAAAAGTTCCTGGTGGTCTTTATTCAATGGATCTACAGGCAATGAAAATGCATTTAACACTACTGAATTACCCGCTACTTTTAGAAATTTGCAAATAGATTAATGCTAATCTAAACAATTTTGTTATGTATTTAATTTTATGTACTATACTAGGTTTTCTCCATGTTATTGTTCCATTTATTGTACGTATATATATTGTAGATATGAATTATAAAAACATGTTACTAATAAATAGATAACTTTAAAGATAAACAGAAAAATAAATATATTTTATCGTCCTACGTATTAATAGTTACCTGTCACTTATTAAGCTTGCTGGGTTTGTACGAAACCAACTGCCCAATAACTTTATTTTTAAAATGGGTACACCAGGACTGGATTTAGATAAGATTTCAGCTTTAAGAATTAAGCTTGCTCAATTCCTACACGGCCCAAATCGAAAAACATTAGTTTATAATATAAGCCAAGGTTTGGTAGTTTTTCCATACAAAGAAAAGGTAAGGGAAACATAAATTTGTTAATTTTCTAATTCTGTTCTTCTTGCTACCTCCTCCATGGCCTTGCTCAATTAAGGCGCAATCTCGGCGACACTAGAGCACAAAGTTCTTATTTTCCCCGTTCGCAGAGTTATCGGCGTCGCGACGTCTGACGTCACAGTCCAGATTCGTCAGGGTTGGGGAAAATCAATTTCCCGGCGCGCGCAAATCGATTTTGTTGTGACCTACTGAGTATGCCGCCATTATAGATAGAATAGTGTCCGTCCGGTAATAATTTCTATAAAAAAATCTTAACATCACATTTTAGTAAGTATTTTCGCATTATGTTTTGTGCATTTCAAAGTGATGTGTGCTTGTGTGCTTGAAAAGCTTTCATCTTGGTAAATTTTTGTTTATTTTAAAATTTAAAAGACCTCGAACGACCTCACTTAAATTTTCCTAGGGACTCTCTTTTTTAAGGCAGTCTGATAATTTTTTTTTAATTCTGTGACTGTGGCTAATTATAGATCTAGTGGTGTACAGAGCGGTTCAAAATAATCAATCTATACTCTTTTTTTATTTTGGTGAGTAAATTTGTAATTAGCTTAATCTTAAGGGTAAAGGATTACCAGAAGTTTTCGTTTTTCTTTTTTTAACTCTTCATTTTATATTGGAAAATACAATTTTAGAAATAATAAATTCTGATTTTATCAAGGTTTACTTTACGTACTATCGGATATTTTTATATAAACTTTTTATAATTAGAACATTTTTGAGTTTTTTTTTTCTAAAAAAAGTCAATAAAGTTCAACTTGACACGCAATCTCCTCCCAAAAAAAAAAAAAAAATAAAATCCCTCATTCAGTGCAATTAAAAGCTCATTTTGTATTAACGTAAATAATGTTATTATTTAATTTTGTTCTTCCAAAACAAGAATCCTGCATATTTAACTACATATTAATTCCTAATTTCCTTTACCATTCTTAAATTTCTCAATAAATGCAAAAAATATACAAAACGCAATGAACGCTCCTCATACTACCTGTATATGTCGAATTTATTTTTCCTTGGCCCTTTTTTTAAATTTTCCGTGAGAGATAATATTACCACTATAGTTTTTTAATTACCATCACATAACCTCAAAAAGAATTCAATAACTCTAAAGTATCCAGTATCGTAGATAATCTATCACCAACTAAAGAAAGAGATTTTAAAAACAGGTTAATCCATACAGAAAATTCAAGATCGTTAAGAAAATAAAATATTTAGTCTTCAGCTTCCACCATTAGACATCGATCTCCTTTAAATGAATCGCGAATTCATTTGTATTCCTTACGCGAAGAACCACTTACGAGGCACGCGAACGATCGCTGTTATCTTCTTGTTTCTCTCAAAGTTCTCCGTTTTCTTTCTAAAACCACATTTTAATTTCTTTTATACTTTCTTCATAAAAATACAACGTATATGTTAGGTAATGGACCTGGAAATGCAACTAAGGGCGGCGGAGGCCAGAAAATCAGAATTAGAAAGAGCACACGCTGAAGCCATGGCGGCATTAAGAAATTGTGGTTCTGATCTTTTAGAAGCGAGACAATCTAGAGTTCGAGAATTAGAAAAGAAAGTAGCTCTAGAAACCGTGAGGTAAAATAATGCATCATTTCAAACAAAGAAATAGATCTAGAACACATTATTGTCATTTTAGATGTGAAGAGCTTCAACTTGAATTGTCAGCTTGTCAAAGAGGAAGAGTACAATTATGTAATACATCAAGTCAGCCATGGGCCTCCAATAAAGGGACAGAAATAGAGAGGATCATGGCCAAAATAGAACAAGACAATCGCATTTTGGCCGAATTAGATCATAGTCGATCGACTACTCTCGGTATGTAAAAAATTAAGTTTTGTTATTAAATTTCTTAAAAACAACACCCCCTAATCATTTAAAGGGGGAGGACTCCAAACGAGCGCTAGCAGCCACGCTCTAGGTGAAAGTAGTCCTCCAATATCTCCCATCACCATGTCCCACACGACACCCTCGATATACCCAACGTCGACCCTTTGCGGTTCTGCCACTAATTGTCCTCACCAAGGACCATCGCCTTTAGGTTACCTTCCTTCCAGTACCAACTACAATCCACCCATATCTCAACAATACAACAGTTTAGGAAATCCTTACACTAATAAAGCCAATCCAATTGGTGGTTTAAATAGTAGTGCTTACCAACAAATTGGACATCATCAACATCTAAGTACGTTAGGGCAGATGGGTATAAGCCAAACAGCTTTGGTACAATCGGGTTTGGCTCAGGCGGGAGCTCTAAGTCAGACAACCGGATTAGGACAAGCCGGAATCGGACAAAGTAGTTTAGGACATTCGGGTATAGGTGCTAGCGTCTTGGGGACTAGTTTAGGTCAACCTACATCTGTAATTGGAACTTCTAGCATTTTGTGTAATCCTACAATGGGAACGTCGATCTTACCTGCATCAACTTACACCACTAGTACTATTTCTAATCCCACTTTTACACATTTAGTTACAAACAATCCTACTTCACTCCCCCAGGCGGCTTATAATAATTCTTCTTTTAGTAATCCTGTATCGAGCAGTTTACCTCAATACACACTTCCTTACAATCCTATTACTACTACAAGTTTTAGTAACAACGTTACGTTTTCCAATCCATTAAGTTCCCAATTCAATAATATGTCTCTCTCTGGACCTGCTGCAATGTCTATTAAGTTAAAGCCATTCGAGGAGGTTGAGTTAGGTAAGTTTTAAATTGATCTAATCCTAAGGGAATATGTAAGACCATAAAACCGTTTAGGAGCCGGACGCAGGGTTGCAACTCCAGTGACACCACATCCACCGTCTTGGAGTTTAGGTCCTTCTTTGGGAATGACGGATACTCGACCTTTATCAAGAATGATGCCCGATGGTTTAGAATCTGAGTGGGGAATGCACAGTACTGACAGAAATTACCTAAATGGGCATTCTACTGAAGGTCAAGTAGATATGTTAGATATACCGGGAAAGGGAAGGTGTTCTGTTTATATTGCTAGGTGGGACCACGTTAATAGTATCCCTAAAAATATTAACCGTATTTAAACATATATGAACATTACAGATTTTCTTATGACCCCGAACCGGAGGCAGAAGAAGAACTAGCTGTACAAGCAGGAGATTACTTGTTGGTGTGGGGTGAGCCAGTTGGATCTGGAGGTTATTTGGATGCAGAAACGCTAGATGGCCGTAGAGGATTGGTACCATCACATTTTGCGCAACGTCTTATAGGTAAAAACTACAAAATGAACACTGAAATCCAAAAACTACTCACTGAGATTGACACACATACCTCGGGTAAGATCCTGAAATATCGCACAAAGCACACACCTTATGTTCTCTCTCGTTAAATCTAACCTGAGTAAGCTTTTTCTTTTTTATAATTTTCAAGTTTTGTTTCTTTTTACCAAGGTGATGATCTGTTGGAGTTTCATCAAGCAGTTCTAACAACATTGAGAGAAGAAGAAATAAGTGCGGAAACATTTGCTGCAGATATACAAAGATTAAATGAATTAGCTGAAATGTCTGAAGGACAAGAAGATGATACAAATGAAGGAGATTCGGGTAAGAAGAGTTTATAGCATGAATAGTTTGTAACTGTAGATTGGAAAGTTTGTTAGACGGCAGCTGTTGGGCTATAGTCTAACGTATTAGTCAGCTCGACATTAGCGTTGTTACTACTTTTAGTACCGTTAGAATTGTAGAAATAAAAAAGTAGTGGCAAAGCATCTTTAATCTTTCTTACAATTAGATGTGTATTTCTAGATTTAGTTATTAATACTTATACATAGTTACATTTTCTTTTAGAATGTGTGAGCATATGTATATATCGACTGTAACCTAACTAACTGGTTTCTGAAGTCGAAAGGTAGGATTGCAACCAGTATTATCGTTAACAAAAGTGATGGCATTGCAACTTAGTCATAGACTAATAGTCATCTTAGTCAACTTATAGTATTTAGTTCGGTTATTAGTATATAAACATATGTAATGTATATACAACTTGAGTACTTGACATGTTATTTTGTTGTAAAGGTATTAGACCATAGCCAATAATGGAAAAATAATATTAGATTAGAAAATGACATTAATGCATGTAGTCATGGAGCATTCTATTGCAGCTTGCTTTTTGGGATAAAAGTTCTTCTTCAATCAGATTTCCATCTTAATTTTCATCTTCATGGTATTTAAAATCTATCAATCAATAATCTTCTCGTTACTTTTGTTTCTTTCTTCGCTCATCTCTTCGTTTCTGTGCTCTCTCTACGCTTCTTCTTCACAGTAATCGCTGTTGATTTTCACAGAGAGCTGACTAGTATCGTTAGGGCATCATAACGTAGATAGAACTGACATAGGTATTAATAAAATCAACAGCTGACCTGTTCTTCTCCGTGTTAGTTCCTGCACCACGAAACCTAACACTGGAACGTCAACTCAACAAAAGCGTTCTGATCGGTTGGACTGCCCCAGACGTTGGTCCTGGAAATCAAATTGAGAGTTATCACGTTTACGTTGATGGTGTTTTAAAAACTACCATTAAAGCTACTGAAAGAACGCGAGCTTTAGTAGAAGGAGTTGACAGCAATAGGGTAGGTTAAACTGATTTTAATATAAAATGGTAAGACATTGCTGATAATTGTGCTATTTATAGCCCCACAGAATAAGTGTCCGTTCAGTAACAGCAAATCGTCGCACATCCAGGGATGCCGCTTGTACAATGATTATTGGACGTGATACTCATCAACTAGGTCCTAGTGCTGTTAGAGCTACGAACGTAACCGCAACGTCTGCAGTAATTAACTGGTTACCGGCAAACTCTAATCATCAGCATGTAGTGTGCGTTAATAATGTAGAGGTGCGGACAGTAAAGCCAGGTGTATATAGGCACACGATAACAGGGTTAACACCCAACACGCAATATCGAGTAACTGTAAGAGCAAAACATCACAGAGCTTCTCAAAATGTTGCTAATCTAGCGGAAGATCTTCCTATGCCGGCTGCAGCTCATACTGATTTCCGAACGTTACCAAAAGGACTTCCAGATCCTCCCAGTGAAATTATGGTAGAACCTGGTAAAATTTTATACTATATAAAATCAAATTTAAGTAATGCCAATAATTCTATATTTTAAAGGTCCTCAAGATGGAACTCTTCTAGTAACATGGCATCCTGTACAGCCTCCTCACCATCCAGGATCGATAATAACAGGTTATGCTGTGTATGCCGATGGAAAGAAGGTAACCGATGTTGATTCTCCAACTGGAGATCATGCATTAATAGATATCAGTAAACTACTGGGTTTAAATCCACGACACGTTACTGTAAAAACAAAAGCGAGAGATAGTCAATCAGTAGATTCGGTGCCAACACCAATTCCAGCGAGCGTCTTAAGGGGAGGTGTTGTTAGAGCTAGGCAACAACCTCATTCAGCTGTTCCTATGCATATGAGGCAGCAGCAACAACAACAACAGAGACCACCCGCAGGACAACAGGTTCGTATTTTGTTAAAATCGCAATTTTTAAAATGAATGCAACTTTTTTTCAGATAATAGAACACGATGAAAATCTTAGCGATAAAGAGATATTTCCAACATCGGGAGGTCATCGACAACCAAGTGGAATACCGGCAATTGGTAAGTTTTCACCTTTTACATGCTCGTAGCAGAATTTCCTTATTTTAATTTCCCTTCCTTGTGTATATGGTAGTTTAGGTTAGTAGCTGCAACATGTAGGTTCGTAGATTCGGTGTGCCAAAAGAAAACCACCAGGCAAATATCAAATTTATATTATTTTAAACCCTAGCTCAACGATCCATTCCAGAAATCACAAAAGAGTCTTTCGATACAAATTTATCGGAAGACGAAATTCAAGATCGTAGAAATCCAAGACACCCGCAATATCTTCAACAAAGGCAGCATAGGTCGACTGGACAGCAAAGACCAGAACAACAACAACAACAACAACAACAACAACAGCAACCGTATTATCAACAAGGTGAGCGATGATGTGAGGCAGCTTGACACTGGAACACATTTCCCAACAATTCTTTGAGGAGGATAAATATTTCCAAAAATATTAAACTTACTTTTTTCAGGACACTTACATAACTAATTCCTTCTTATATCTTCTTTAATATTTGAATATCACAACGAGCTTGTTGTTGTTGTTGTTTACAATAAACGAACGCGAGCATGGTTAAAAGTATTGCACCTTTTATTGCTGTTTTAATTGCTTGTTCCAAAAACCCATAGTGTATTGTAAAATAGCTTCATAGTTTGCAGAGATATCCGGTTATTGTTATGACATCTTATAGAAAATTTGTCAAATATTAATAAATGAAACGCCTTAGTAATATACAGTGTAGATAAATAACCTTACAAAACTGATGGGGTAGAATTCGTCTTTATTAAGGAGTTATCACGCTTCAAGATTAAAAGGTAAATTATGTGTGTAACAACATTTCGTATTAAACAGGATTGTATAAATAGTATGTAAACTTAATAAGTCGGTGACAAAAAGGTAATTCAACTTGATATCCTTCGAGAAAATGCTTGTTTAATCACCGCAAATATAAGCACTTCATCAACTTGTTGATATTATTATACGTATCGTTATTGTCGCAAATACGAGTATGTTGTGTAAGATTTAATAAATAATAAGTAACACTCTTTCAAGATAACCGCAAACTCCCTCATGTTATAAAGTCTGATCAAATTATCAAGGTAATAACGTTAGAAAATAACTGTAAAATATTTCTTCGATTATTCCAGTATTTGCAGTTGTTTACAAAAACAAAAGTTGTTTCAGAACTTGCTTTTTACGATTTCATCAACTGTAACCAAGTCAAATCAGAACATTTCTCACAGTGTTACTACGTTTTGCTTGTAAAACCTAAATTCCTTATTATTCTAGGTAGATCCTACTAAGCTCAATGACGATTTTGGAAAGAAACTAGAACTCCATTTCTGTTCCTGTTTTTTTCATTATCATATTTCTGCCGCTTGCTATCTATTTAAAGCAGTGGAACTGTTTGTGGCAACTAGGAATGAAGATAGTACCCCGCCTTGGAAAATAAAATTATTCAAAGTTGGCCAGATGCTTTTTCTTTTCCAAGCCAAAAAATATCAAACTGACCTGATACACTACTACTAAAACTCAATGAATCAATATAGTTACTTAAGAGATCAATATTTCAGTGTTATTTATAATGCCAACCAAAATATGTAGATGTGAATATGCTGCTTTGAATACGACTATCTAGCTAATGAATGGTTACAATTATTTACTTACAGACATAGTCTAAACACAGGTGTTTAAGAATAATCGGATATTTTCGTAGAACATTACACAGTAATATTTTATTATTTATCATTATTTTATACTGTACTTAGTTGCTATGCCTAATTATTTTAAAAGTCGCTTTTGTTTATTAATTCTGAAAATCTCATTAATATTTTCCACGTGTCTTTTGCAAACTTAAAAATAATATATAATTATAATTTTTATAGGTGCAATGCCACAAAATCAAAGAACACCTATAACAGCACGATCGGTACAACAGCCAGTAAGCAGTAACGCAAGAGGCGGTCCACCAAACACCCAAGTTCCTCCAAATGCAGCACCTACAGCTCAAAAACGAGCAAGGTGGTTTGTCGCTTTGTTTGATTACGATCCAGCAACTATGTCACCAAATCCAGACGCTTGTGAGGAAGAACTTCCATTCTCTGAAGGTGATACAATAAAAGTATGGGGTGATAAAGACGCGGATGGTTTTTATTGGGGAGAATGTCGTGGAAGAAGAGGCTATGTACCTCACAACATGGTTATGGAAGTTGAAGGGGGAGGTCAGAACAGAGATCGGTGGGGAGATATTTACGCCAACATGCCTGTTAAAAGGATGGTGGCTTTGTACGATTATGATCCTCAGGAACTTAGTCCTAACGTGGATGCGGAGGTGAGAAGCTAGTATAGGCCATTACGATGTAAATATCTAAGAGATAAGACGAACAATAAGAGATTTACCAGAAAACTTTCCCTCCAACTGCAGGTGGAATTATCCTTTACTACGGGTCAGATCATCAATGTCTACGGAGAGATGGACGATGATGGTTTTTATATGGCGGAAATAGATGGTGTTCGTGGATTAGTTCCTTCAAATTTCCTTACGGAAGCTCCAGATCAGTATAGTAGTGGACAAACATCCCAGCAAATGGTATCTGCAGGTCGGGGTCAAAGAGGACGTGGCCACGGGCCCGGCGCTAGAGGACCTCCTCCTCCACCCAGAGACAATACAGCAAGAGCGATGAAAAGAGGTATATCAGGAAGCCAAGAGTTGGATATAATTAAAGAGATTGTCAAAATTCTTAGATTAACTAAAAATTTTGACTGATTCTATTGGCATAATGTAAAGGAAGAAAAGTCTAACTCTACAGCTTTCATATTTTGGCTGATTCTACGTCAATTTTGCATTTGATTTTATTTTTTGTGGCATCACACGCTTAAATGTCTATCATGTCTACTGTGTTGTTACTGTGTCTGGAGCTAGATTGTTGAAAAATAAAAAACCTAAACATGGTAGAAAAGTATTAATAATAGTAACACCAACTGTTTCTCTTTTGTTTTTAGTAGGAAGAAAGCACTGTTTAATTTACGTTTTTATGTATACTAAAAGCGTGTGATGCACGATTTCATTATTGATTTATTTTTACGACTTGTATATTATTAAAAATATTTTTGGCATCAAGAAATTTCCGTGTTATATTATTGTTTTTGTTATTTTTGTACGACAAAGATTGTAAGAAATAAGCTGTCGCTTTAATTGTTTAAATGTTGAGATTGCACTATCGGATTGGATGCTAATTTGCTAGCTCTATCTCTTTCTATCTTAAGCTGGGAACGGACATACACGGAACCAATAGTGTAGTGGTTTATAGAGTACCGAAAGTCGATCATTCTAATAATAGTTCATTGTCATCTATGTAGGTACATACACTTTATTCGCAACACAGTACACTAGAATACAAATAAATAACCATATTCGCTAGTTAGATAACGTAACTGTAATTAATCTCAAATCGCGAATATGGCTATTTTGAATTGTAATGCAAAAAGGAAAAAACGGCTCCGAATATGTCCAAACTGGCGCCTGACTGTACTGTGTGTTGTCTGTTGCTAGATGCCTGCCCTGTGTTACCCTCTCAGTTAGACAATGCTACCAACACTGCGACACCGAACACACAAGTCTTCACCGAGCACCAGGTAACTGTCTCACTCGCGCCGCTCTATCTGTCTGTCTCTGTCGTTGCATGTTTGGCCGCAGTGTACGCTTCAACTACTACTAATTACTATAAAGAAAAACTAACAGAAAGAAACAAAAATATATTTGACGAGACATTTAAATATTAACATAAAGACATCGTCTCTGTAATAACTTCAAACAACATTACATGCCAGAAGATCACATCACCAGAGGGCATGGTAGCGCTACAAAGTACTAATTCAATTGTAAACTCCCGAGTATAGTCTGTTTTATGCATAAAGCAAACTAAAAAAAAGATCAATAGCTAGAATATTAACTATTACATTTTGGTAAGCGCTATATAAAGCAGACTATACTTTGAAGCCCCCGTAAACCTTTATAAAACATCAACCAAAGACAACTTACGCAAAAGACAAAAGCTACATTATTCGTGGAAAAAAGAAACGAGTCAGGCGCACTACACTAATGGATGTTTCACATTTTTCCATAGCGCCATTTATGTGTTCTTTTATTCCCGAATACTAGCATGAGTTGTCACCATTTACTTAATATAGTGTATACATAATTGAACTAAATGTTTATTTTTAATAAGATTTTTATACCATGCATGATTCTATAAAATAAAAAGGGATGTTAGTAATAACAGCCCCACTAAAAATAAGCCGTATCTTTTCAGGGGAGGGGGAGAGGGGAAATGACAGGGGCGAGAGGTGGTAATATAGTCCAAGGAGCACCTCAGCCCATTGGCCAGCAAACTTACGCCCAATCAACGATTAGCACAACTAGCATGAGTCAGCCGGGGGTTTTTGGTAGTCAGCAACCCGCATTTGGTGGACAACAATCCGCATTCACTGGACAGCCAACCGCTTTCGGGGGCCAACAACCAACGGCGTTCAGCGGTCAAAACACTGGCCAGCAAGCATTTAGTGGTAGTGGTGGTGCCACGGCAACACGTTTACAACATAAAGGCGTTCCACAAGTGGTTCCTACAATAGGTAGTAGCGCACCCATGGGTCAAACCCAGCAGCAACAACAACAGCAACAGCAACAGCAAGGCCCGAATCTAATGCAGAAATTAAATGAAATCACAGCCCCCGGTGGCGATATCCTTTCGAAAGGAAAAGAACTGATTTTTATGAAATTTGGACTTGGCGGAAAATAACCGTACACTTTCTTTGTGGTTTTTATGTTAAATAGTGATATCAGCTGTTTTTGGAACCGCTTTTTTAAATTTTTCATAATCATTATTACTATTATTATTATTAATCTCAAGCTTTATATATTGCTCGGTGGTTGTTCGTATTTTGAAAACGATGCATTGAGGTAGAGGTTAATCGAGATGCTTTGTTTTCGAATTTACAAGACTTCCTCCTTAAAAGTATTCAAACGTGATTTTTTACACTATTATTGTTAACTTCTTGAAGTGTTCATTGTTTGTTATATATGTATAGAACAAGCTATATCTGTTTCAATTTGAAAAATGTACGGTTCTAGATATATTAAATTTGAGAACAGACTGAATTTGTATACATAGAAAACATAGAAGATGATAGGTATATTTCAATTTGGTGCAATATTAAATTTGTAAAATTATGGATATCATAACCTCACTTCAAGGTTACTAATAAAGCAATAGAGAAAGTGTGATAATATAATAATGGAGAGTATAGAAGAAATAACGTTGAAAGTGTCATGATATTGAACTTTCTCAAGTTATACAATTTATCTTACCACTGCCATACCTAGGTTAAATCAATTCTAAATAATTCTGTTTTTATAAACTTGTACCCAATTGCTTTTATATTTTATTGGGTAATATTTCAGAAAATTAAATTAATCTTGTCATTCACGGAGTATGTAACTACAATCAAATCAGATTTATGTAGCATAGATTAGAAATATGGAGGAAATGCTGTACGTGTCTGAGCTAAAATTATATTATTTCAATTTGTATTCAAAAAACTTATATTTCTAATTATTGAAACCGATCAATGTAAATTATTTAACCGTCTCGCATCTCTGACTGGCAGAATATGTATTTATATTTTTGTTTGACTATAGCCTCAGTGACTATGTTCAGAAAGAGTTCTTCAATATAAAAATTGTAGAGTCCTTCACTTATCATATGAACAACCACGATAATTATTGAAAAGCTACATAATATTGATAAGATATTTTATGTGAACTATTTATATGTAAGTTATAGTTAGAAAACTATAAAACCAGAACAATCTAGGAAATTCATAGATACATCTTTCTTTAGTAAAAGAACTAAAGATAGAAGTAAATGTTTCCCAAATTTACTTCTTTTTGAAGAATTTAAGCCAACAATAAATTATGACTTCAAACTATTACAGTTTCTATTGATACAAAATAGTGGCAGTTTGTAAAAGTAGCATAAATTATTTTACACAGTTTAAAATGCTTATTATTATTATTATTATAACATTTGTAGAAAAAGAGTAAATAATTCATTTGTTTGTTCTGGATAGGAAACACGATGATAAGTAGCATAGCAAGTTGCATACAGAAAAAGTTGAGAACACTTTTACAAGAATGAAGATAAAGATATCATTCTAATATAAACTTACAACGTTTAAAAACAAGTTATTTCTATGTAGAAGAAAGTGAGGCTATGAATAAAAAAGTTACTATTTCTGTAGTTAAACATTTTTAAATTTGAAACAGATACGATTATATAAAAAAGGAATAAAAAAACTTAAAACGATTCAGTATTATCAATGCAAAAAGATGCTTAAAAAAGAGAAGACATATTCACCTATATTTGAGTACAAATTCGATTCGACCAATCAGTATGATATTAGCTAGTTGCTTAGTTAGCTTATCATTAATTAAAAGTGTATAAATTCGTATCATACAACTCTAAAAATAAATATGTTAAAATCATCCAGTAAAATCGAGATGTGGATCTTGTTTCCTTTTATTTGTATCTATAATATCATAAGAAAGAATTTAGAGTAGCAAATAGATAGCAAGTGAAAAATCTGACTGAATTTAAAACTAAAATATTCATATTTCGATATTGCTGGATTTGGTTTCAAAAACAGCTATTGATACGGCACAACTTAAAAGTAATTTTGAATTTTAGCTGTTATTAAGATGATTTTTGTTTAAATGCATGATAATGAATTTCTTCTATGTTTCAACAAAACGACACTGAGTAATGAACTAACGTGCCCTTCATTTATTTCAACTCGTTATTCACACTCTTCATTGTGATAGTTTAAAGTTATTTAAAGTCAGTGTTTAATGAGTTGTCTAAATTCTAAACGTTTCAACTTCATTAGCAATGTCGTTTATATCTGTATATTTAATATTATTTTGGATTTAAACAAAAACCATTTAAAAATATGTTGTGCCTTCTCCATTTTTAACGCACAGCTAGAATTTTGTGTTTTTAACTTCCTTTACAAAAATGTTTGACTTGTAACTAGAAAAGCAACAAAATAGTGTCAAATGAGGTTTTATTGAAAGTTAAAAGAAAATTCTAGCCTTGGCACTGGTTCTATTATTATAAATTTGTTTCTTTTTTTACAAATTCTAATATTGTAAGATATAATATTAATTATATAAGTGTTGGTTGACCCTTTTCATGGATTTTATGAGTACTTAATGTTGCAAATAATTATCAATTGTTAAACCTGAAATTGCTGTTTCGTGGATTTTACAAGGGAGTGATATTAATACTGAATAAGCATGTTTAGGAATAAATTGATCATTCATTTATAAAAGAGCTTTTCAAATTTCTAAATATTTCTAATTCTTTACACAAGGGAAACTATAATCATGAAGCTTTAGTAGAAGCAAATCAGATTAATGTATTTATTCTACGACTAGCAATAGATTGAACCCTTTAAAAATAATAGCATTTGTGCAACGGCATGGTCTGTTGATACCGATATTTATAATAGAACTCTCTTTTTACAGCTGAAGCACTGTTTTCCTTCTTGTGTGCAGATTTCAAGTACACTCGAGTTCAAAATCGTTCTTTTTAAACCTTACTTTACTATTTTTAGAATAACTTCATCTATTCTAGAGTATTTTACATATATATGGTAGTTCTTTTAAAAATCACATTAGGTTTATTTCGAAAATTTGATACATTGATTCGCACGTTTCTTCAAATATATTCAAACACATATAAAATTGACTATTTTTCTAGGAATCACTAAAATAGTTATTTAGCAATAATAATGCTTCTACGCAATATAATTCATACCCACTTAAAAAATCATATTCAAATAATTTTCTTCGTCTCCCTGCTTTGAATCCGTCCCACTATACCTAGAATTAATTTATTTCTAATCATGTCTAATTGTAAGTAATAATGTAAAATCGCTTCCTCTTACTGATTTAAAAAATTATTAACAGAAAACTAATTATTTAAAAAGTATTTTTGAGATGTATCAAAGAGAGCAAAATTTTTATATTTCCAATATTTCGAACTCATAAATCTATGCACCTTCCTATTTGTATATAAATATCTTCGCAAATGCTTATGTGAATATTGTACAGGCTGATAGCTGATTTTTCATCGGTGCTTATAATCGACTTTCAAAGGAAAGCAAAAAAAAAACTGAAAAAAAAATCTTAAAACAGGCACTTTGCAGCTATATATATATATAAAAGAATTGTTCGCTTTCGGTATTCTCCTTGTAATAAGCCAGCTTTGAATTCAAACAAAAGTATAAATTTAAAAGAATACAAACAGGGTGAAAAACACAATAAACAAAAAAAATATGCACATGTTTTTAAAAGTTTAAAGTTGCAATAGTTGTCTGTAAAAATTGAAGTCGAGCACGAAGTGATAGTAAAAATCAGTCGCAGTTGTGTTTGGGACAGAGGACTAGTTATTTAATAGAAATAAAGATAATAATAATGGTTTTGTCCCATGGTCACATATCAATAAGAGGACCTGGTTATTATTGGTGAAGCTACAGCTTGAGTGTTATCTAACCTTCATGTATCATACACACTATTACTACTGTACCAAAAATAATGATGATAATAATAATAAATTTACAGCATTATGCTGCCTTAATACACTAATGATTATTTTGTATTTTCTGCAAATATACTTTAACTTACCCTACACCACAACAAAAATATTACACCTCCTTTTATTCATTGAAAAAAACCAACTTTTTAGTGGTATTTGGTGTTTAGCTTACCTGTTCACGTTCACCGACTTATTCCAGTCATAGATTGATGCATTACTAGGAAGGTGTGCTTCCGTAATTCCTCAAAAGTTTCTGCTTGGATAGTTTTTTTATACTATTTGCTATTTGTAGACTGTTCATCAGCTATACAGGGTGTTAGAAAATTTGAAAAATTTAAGGGTGTATAGTACTAATCAAAATAATTAAAACAGTTCAATAAACATTTGTCTAGAAATGCACCGTGTCAAAGTTTTATTTAAAATTTCTTGTTTTTTCAATATTTCAAAAACAAGGTGAGATATCGAAACGAAATTCTCTACATACTTGTTACTCTTTGATGTCTACTATTCTCCGTATTTTTGTGTTTGATATCTTCGATAAAGACGTGGAATTGCGGGGAAGGCTACCTTAAAGAAAATTGTAACGCCACTGAAGAATTTAAATACGCTTCTATTTTCGAAAGTAGCAATCGATTTGGCAAAAGAAGTTACTCTCGCATTCTTTCTGTAGAATGTGTAATTTGTCTGCATACTGCTTTTGAGAAATTTAGAAACAAACGTATGTGCTTAGCAAAGACCGTTGAATTGGTTCTGGTTCTGAAAAACCCAGTTTTACAAGAAAATGACGCATTCTACGGGAAAAATGCAAAAAAACCGTTTTTATCAAACTGATTATTGATTTCTAAATAGAAACGTTTTTTATTTTCCAAGTTTTTTAGGGTAGGGGGTTAGCCCCCTCCCTGGCAATTATCCGCCTTTAATAAAAATACGAAACACAAAGCTATATACAATAGTAGACACCTAAAAATAATAAACGTGTAGAATATTTCATCTCAATTAATATCTCACCTTTCTTGAAATATTAGAAAAACAAGAAATTCTAAATTAAACTTTGATACTTTTTTACTTATTTTCATGCGCACTTACTACACCCCTTTAAAGTTCTCGACACTACTTTTGTAACATCCTGTTTTTGTTGGATAAGCGCAATAATTATTATGTAACTTAAATAAACAAAGAAGATCAATGATTGGGCACAACATCGAAAGGTCTGAACCATATTCAGGTTACAATTAAACATTATTGTATTTAATATTTTGCAAAACTTCCTTTGCGGTAAAGGAAATGGGTAAGGTTTTTCCAAGACAGTACTAATTTTTGAGTACCTGCGTTGTCCTGATTCATTTTATGTATATTGCTCTTCCATTTCTCGACAATAAAAATGTTCTCTGTCTACTTTATAACATACATCCCCCCCCTCCATGCGTGGTCGAGCGTTCCTCAATGAGCACCCAACAAAATGTGCGTTTCACTGTTATCCTAGTTTTGATATTAATTTGGTCGTGGACGTCTGTTCAATTTTTTCCAGAGAGGGACTAGATGAATATATGTATAAAGTGGTGTAAATTTTCCACATAGTTTTACCACTTCAGATTTTGTAATACTTGAGTCATATTCGATTTGGAAATGGAGGGAGAAACAAGCGCCCCTTTTTGCTCACACTATCGGATATTCGTGTACCGTGTGATTGTTTACAAAGTGTTTTCAAGTGAACATCAAGGTAGGTACTACATGATTTTTTTGTAGAACCGGTTGTCATCTAAATCGAACCTGAATCATCATGCCTTCGGGCTGTAAGGTTTGATAGTAATGCTTTGTAACACCAGAAGTCTAAAATCAAAACTAAAAACTACATACTTACGTATCAAGTCGTCACCTTAACGTCAATGTCATCATCCATCAGCGAGATAAACAAGAGTCGTTATAAGGGGCGCAATACAAATATTGCTATTGGGCGAATGTTATTCCGTCAGATGGTGTACGTGAAAAATAGTTAAGTTGAAATGACGGAATTGTCCTACTGGCGAATGATTGTATTACAAAAGACGTAACTAATAGAATGCGCAAATAAGTATGTAGGTACCGCCCTACCAAAAAAATTCTGCGCCTTTCCTGGGTAAAATGACAATGTTTTTTCAAATTGCTACATCACAGAAAAAAAGATCTGAAGACAGTAATACTAATGTAATACCATACATTGTATGGTGTATGGTGAGCCCACCCAGCTATAATGGTCTAATTACGTGTTTAATGGGTATGAAATTAAATTTAGGCTAATTTCAATATCAAGAATATCAATAATCTATTCACCATTTTCTAGCTAAATAATAAAAAAGAAAGACAAAGAATAATGTAAAAAAACAGCTAAATCTATAATTTTGCTATTATGCAAAAAACATTTATTCAGATTTTGAAAAAACTTTTTCTTTTTTTTAATTATGGGCTTCGAAAATTAGGATGCGACAGTATCTCTTTTCGGAATCTTCATAAGTTTTGCAGTTTGGGTTTTTTAACCAAATTGTTAGATTTCTCAAACTTCATTACTTATGGGCGGTATCCTTTACTCAAGTCAATAATTCGAATTGCTTTTGGAAAAAACCTGGATTATATAGTGAACTACTTGATAGGCATAAATAAATGCTCTGGCCCTCGGCTTTCTAAAGGACTAATTAAAAAGAACCAAAAGCGGACCAGTTGCTGTATATTTTTTCTCCTCAAAGACAGTTCAGATTGCATATAGGATACCTTTTTAAAGTGAAGTTTGGAGAATTAAGAGTCAAAAGTTTTAAACATCCAAATGCAAAGAGATATGTGATCGGTCGTTATCACCTTCAATGCTTATGGTTGGTAAAGACTATGTCAAAAGTTTGACAAAAGATGTACCAATATTGGTTAATGTACAGAAACCCACCTCTTAATAATATGTAACACACATCATGAGCATTTGGACAGTTACAAAACAATTTTGTTGCCGTATGCTAGTCAGTGTATTTATTTCGTACATTCTCTTCAGTTTTGGTATAAGGACATTATTGTCTGTTTTAGAGAGTTCTATACAGATACCAAGATATTTAGTAAGTAGATGTGTGTATCATCTTTCTTTTTGTTACCACAAATTTTATCAACATAATTTGCTGAGAAATACTATAATAGTAAAGAGATTTATCGGTCCGGATACTGTAGCAGTGGTACTACCTATGCACTTTGGATACTTACTGTAAATAGCGCATAAAGAACGAAGCCATATCGAACCGACGAACGACGTGAGTTCGAGACTGAAACCGGGAAAAAATTTCAGTTCTGGGATCAAATTCGCTTATAACCTTGGTAGTCTCAAATTGTACAAAATAAAATAAAATAAAGGACTTTTATATAATTTATTGTTAAATTAGTAAAGTGCATTACTTTTCCGTTATCTAATTAGTAAACATAGATTTGAAATAAATTAGTTTTGATTAAGTATAATTAAAAATATAAAACCGATAGAATCAAATTAGAACAACAAAAGATCCATTTTCTTTTCAACATTTTCAAAATTCCTCCAATTTCTGTATTATACTTTGTTCTTGTTAGCATGAAGTAACTCATGTTTACGAAAGTTACTTGAACAGTTAGTTTTATACTCACAGAGAAAACATTCAAATAATCTTTCATCGGTATGAACCCTTAAATGCCACTGTAAGGAACGGTCGTTAAAAGTTACATAATTGCATTTATCGCACCTAAGTTCTTCAGCACTACGATCTCTAGTATGCTTAAATATTTCTAGATGTCTATTCATGTAACGTTTGCCTTTGCTTTCATAATTACAATCTTTACATTTATAAAGCTTCTTACTACTGTGAGTTTGAACATGTCCAACCATAGCTCTTCTAGTAGCAGTTTTGTGGCCACATTCATAACATTCATAGTGTTTCTCTTCACTATGAATTGTTATGTGTATTTTCAGTGAACCTTTATGGGTAGTTCTGTATTCACATTCTGGACATTTTAAATATTTCTTCGTACTGTGAGATTTCAAATGCCCAGTGTAATCATGTCTGTTTTCTGTTTTGTAGTCACATACCTTACATTGAAAAATCAGTTTTTTATCGTGAATTTTCATATGTTTCATCAAACCTTTTTTGTATTCTGCTCTATAAGAACAAAAATAGCATGCAAATTTCTTTTCTCGATTGTGGATGCTTGCTGCGTGTTCGTTTAAACATCTCGAATCCGAAGCTTGAAAACTACAAGATTTGCAATAAAACCACGTTCCTGACTGGTTGTACTTGCACTCTATGCACTGACAAGTATAAGTAGGGGTAGTAACAAGATTATTATTCCATGCTTGTTTATTAATCGATTTAAATTCACTAACAAATACAACGTCTTCATCCTCTTCTCTAACTTCAATTCTTTCTAGAAAGGTGATTAATCGTACAGAAAGAAAAAAGAATTAAGAATAATTAGCTTACCTAATGCAGGTAGTACGTTACTTGTATGTTCTAAAGTTCTTATTGCAGTAGGAGAAGATATGCACATCCATTTATTTTTTATATTAATCCAGTTATTTTCTGTATTTAATACAGGTACTGGTATATTTCTGATTAAATTTTCTTCATTATACAGGTTACTATCACCTAAAAATGTTTAAAGTTGTAAAAAGTGACACTGTAAGCAAAAATGATTTAAAAAGTATACAGTAGTACTAGAAGTGCTACTTACATGACGTTTGTAAAGTACTAGTATGGTTTTCTTTTTCGGAGTGATCTAGGAGATCTATAATATCTTGTAGTTCGTTTGGATTCATTAAATACATATATTTTGGCAACTATCAGTGCAACTGCAAAACTTTTTAACTTGAACTACTGATTGCTTGCTTGACACACAGATTAGTTATAACGACAACATCAAGGTGAACTGATGGTTTTGAATTCTAATTTAGTAAGCAGTTAATGGGTGCATTTGAGGTTACACATTTCTGTAGATAGTAGTCACCCTCCGGGTAAGTGGTGAATAGAAATCGGCCAACTCATCATTTTTAAATGCGGAAATGACTAATGATACTTTCACATTTTTAATTATGAAGACCTAAGAAATAATGACTTTAGCCTGTACACCTGCTTATTAGTAGAATTTGGAATGACAAATAAATTCACTTTGCTTTTACTACGTAAAATATATTTTTTAAATGTTAATAGCGTCAATAAGTTGGACGTATAGGGTGGCCCAACGAAAACCAAACAGACTGAATAACTTCCACAAAAACAATTTTTCGAAAAAACGCAAAAACACCGCGATTTGTAATGGGAGGGAGACATTTTTTAACGTACAATTCGAACCCCAAACTTCAACCCCCTGGGGATGGGAGACGTCAACCCCCCAGAAATTTCTAATGAGAAGAGGGTTCAAGTGGCACATTATTAGAAAGGTCCTTCAATTTCCCATATTGCCCTGTTTGAATTTTTAAATTTGGTCGATTTGTTTGGAAGATGCAGGGTGACATTAAATTAAAGTGACGTTTGTTCTCATTTTCGTTTAATATCATACCGCCTACTAAACCGCGTATAACTTATGCTGTGGTTCTATGCTCTCTTAAATCACGGTGGCATGACACAGAACACAGTTTTGGAAAAAACATTGCAAAAGTTATAACGTGCAAACCGTTAATATAAACAAAAAGAAGGGTGTCAGCTAACTAAAGTGGGAGAGGTAATTAGGATTGGATAATAAAGCGAAGTCTTCAATTCAATCACTGTTCGGTTTTCCAAGAATATAACATTGGTATATCAAAAAGATCAGTTATAACTAATCGCCTATAAATTTATTAGTTACTTGAAAGTTTGGCCTCCATGGTTCCATGTTTCAGCTCCGTTTTGGGACCTACCTTTGAGAAGCGTTCAAACACCTACGTACTCTGTAACAAACACAAACAGCCATGAACACAGAAGTCCACATTAACAAGACATTTATTAAACATACACATATTAATTTAAAATCAAGTGAAATCGTAAACAAATTGCGCAGATAGATATTTACACAATAGCTGGCCATTACTAAATAGTTAATTGATATTTTATATCATTATAGTAAAGAATTCTTTGTATCATGGATACTTTCCAAAGCGTAATACGTTATCTATCTTAGTGCTTATAAATCCGTTTTTAAAACTGCGAAGATTTGTTAAATACTAAGAAGAGGACAGTTTAATCAAGAAAAATGATGATCTGTACAAATTATGAAATCATCTAAATAAAGTAATTTAGAGAAAAACTTCGTTTTGAGCAAACTTACGTACTGAAGAATTTATACCTACCTATAATTATATTTTGGTTTGGTTATTTGTAACTGCAACGTAATCTTTACTAAAATATAAATAATTAACTCTAATTCTACTTTTACAAAACTTGCAGACTGAAAGCTGTCATACCTGAAAAGATATTTAGATTAATATTAACTTCAGAACTAATAAAAGAAAATGCAAATCATAATATTAGTGACATGCTGATAGCACCAGGTTTGTGTTTGGCAATCTCTCTCAAAATAAATTGCACAGTAACCCAATTCTAAAGTCATAGTAAAAATTCTTCACCCCAGAACTAAAAGTTAAAATTATGATTAGTTATGCTTTTATTAAGATCTATCAAAAGCCACACACTCGCCAAATTTATCAGTTGTCGCTTATTATTCGTAACACATTTGTTGAAAATTCTCGAAGGTATACAGAGCTGTATTAAGAAGTGAAAGTTCTAAAGAGAAAAAACTGCCTATAGCAGTATCTTATTGAATTCCAGAAATGTGTTTGCTCTTTGCTTAATATTAATATTTCCCTTTCTCTTCGCTTTCTTCTTTTTACAGGGTCACTAAAAAGTATGGAAACACGCTACCTCCGCAGAAACGGTAAGATATAGACAAATGAAATTTGGAAAGCTTAAAGTAGGTATTTTTTGCCATGTTTTGCGAAGGTAATTAAAAACGAATCTTCAATTGTTTTTTCGTACGGCCGCCATATTGGATTTTTTAAATGAAACATTCTGTATATGACCCCATATTTGGATAGAGATTTTAAAGACAAATTCAATGATATAAGGGTTGCTGTACTTATCTTGAAAGGTTTTGGAGATAATCGCTATTCTTTTGTTTAATAGTAAAATCCTTGACAAAAGAATAGCGATTACCTCCAAAACCTTTCAAGATAAGTATAGCAACACTTATATCATTGAATTCGCCTTTAAAATCCCTATCGAGATATGTGATCATATACAGGGTGATCCATTTAAAGAAATTCAAAATGGCGGCCGTACGAAAAAACAATTGAAGATTTGATCTTAATTCTCTTCGCAAAACACGGCAAACAATACCTACTTTAAGATCTCCATATTTTATTTGTCTATCTCTTACTGTTTTTGCAGGAGCAGCGTGTTTCCATACTTTTTATAAGGGAAACCCCTGACAAAAGAATAATGATTATCTCCAAACCATCTCAAGATAAGTATAGCAACCCTTATATCATTGGATTTGTCTTCAAAATATCTATTCAAATATGGGATCATATACAGGGTGTTCCATTTAAAAAATCCAATATGGCGGTGGTACGAAAAATAGAAGAATTGTTTTTAATAATCTTCGCAAAACATGGCAGAAAATACCTACTTTAAGCTCTCCAAAGTTCATTTGTCTATCTCTTACCGTTTCTGCGGGGGTAGCGTGTTTCCATACTTTTTAGCGACCCTGTATATTGTAAGTGACAATGCATGCTTTAAGTCCAAATTTACTTTGTAACGGTTAACTATATCAGGTAAAGTGTGCCTTCCGATAGTTGTAAAGTAAAACCCTAAATTTACTTTCAGTATGTTATTACATTTTTTAAATTAATTTTTTACAATATAGAAGGTTTGTACACAAAATGTGTTCGTGACCGGGTTACCATATCAAGTCGCTTGGTCTATCAGACCCCATTTACCTCTGGAGAAGATATTACACAAGGTAACATTTCGTAGGTGAAACTAGTATAATTACACTAGCGGGTATTGGCATTACAATATAAGGTCTGAAAACTGAAACAACTAAACTACAAAGTCAGCTATTTAATGTAATATTTCTAACACTTCAAAACTAAATTCCATTTAGATCGTCTTACTAAAACAGTTTAATAGACAATATTATACGTGCTGCTACAAAATAAATTCTTAATTTACTATCTAGAAGCCTATACAGGGTGATTCCGAAATAAAGGGTATCCTTTTAGGTGATAAGTGAGGCTAAAAGAAGACAAAAAATGAAAAAACGAATTGGCCCCGTGAAAGTTGAAAATTTTGACAATTTTCCTAAATATTAAAAACTGAAGCCGTCTCTGGTTAGAAAAAGAAAAGCGTTTCTTGTATTGTCGCCTTAAAAAGTGAAAGTTAAGGAGTTTTAGGGTGTTTTTAAACCCTTGTAGTGCAAGAACGAAAATTTACCAGACATGCCTACTTTCTTGGAACTAATAGTGCAGCTGTAGTAGCACAATGAACAATAAATGCCATCATAAGCTACCCCCTGGACATTTTACAACTTTCCCTTTTTAAATCTGAAGCATGTTTAACATGCAGGGTTGTTGAAATTCGTTAAAACAGTAAAGAAATAATAACAAATTTTATGTTACGAACAATTAGACTCCAGTCTCACAAGCAACATTTTAATCCCTTATTATTATTTAGTCACATGAATAGGAAACATTTTAAATGGCAATGGATTACACATACTACTTGAATGAAACATGCGTATGGAAGGTACTACTAACTATCACCTCTGTATTTAATTCAATTTAATAAATTCAACCAATTTTTATTTATGTAGCATAATGCTTATTGAATTTTTTGGTTCTTGGGAAGTTTACAGAAAAAAATCACTAACAGTAAAATTTTAATATTTTTCCGTTTGCAGATTAAAAAGTAAAAGTTCCTACTGGTTATTTATGGCATTGTAGAAACCAGATAAACTATTATACCCCTCACATAAATAGCAAGAACTACCTGCCAATGACAAGGACAGTCAGTCAACCCCTATCGAATTTTGCTTAAGTAAAGGTATGAGAGCAGGACCGGCTTGGCTTAGCGATTAAACATCAATCGCATTTTTCTCGGAAACTATGCAATTCTTACCTACAGATTTTTATCGCAAATGTATGTACTATCACACTGCTATCCACCTTTAAGAGGATACCCTTTATTTCGGAATCACCCTGTATGTTTCGTTAGTGAAAGATATCTGACTCTCTTTCTTAGATTTAATTTCTGTGTTGAGCTAATCACCAGCTAGCTAAAATTGACACATAATAAACTTTAGCTTCTTGTCTATGCATGGAAATTTCGCCACTCTTAGAAATAAGAAGTTAAATTGAAACAAAGTTGCCGACCTCATATCTCAAACAGTTCTTGAGATTCTCATACATAAAATATCTGAAATACTATATACATATTTTGGTATGTTAGCTAAGACTTTTTAATATTATCAACAAAAGGTCAAATGGTACAGCTACATAGCTCCCTAAACTAAACTGAATGACCATTCCGCGTTTACAAAAATATTAAAGATAAAACTAGTACCTGTAGTCTGTAGAATTAAAATTGTTTCTCTTTGCCGTATTTCATTGTCTATATTGGTATATGTTTCTTCTGTGATTCTATTTTGATTGTTTCAAATTAGAAAATTTCATAGAAATGTTAAAAGAAATTATATGACCCGCTGAAAGATACCTCAAAGAATAAAAAAGGAAGATCAAAAATAATAAATAAAGCACATTTCCAAAAATGGAATTACGTAGTAAAGTGAACCGTCGTGCCTCTAGACAGCTACTCCATTCCATATCTCTTGAAGAAGGCTTTCAACCTATTATTTTGTATGAAACATTTCATTATAATTATGTGGAATCAATTTTATATAGATACTACACATAATGTAGAAATAATTATCTGGTTTATGAAAAAGTGGAAGAATTCATAGAAAAAATCCCTGAGGATATTCATTAGAACTAATTTAATTCGTATTTACATTGTTATAATATGACTCATTGTAGTAGCCTTTCTACTTAAGTAAATTTACAAATATAGTAATGATATAATATAACAAAATTTCGGTATTATGTAATAATAAAAATTCTTAGCATTTTCCAAGAAATCTACTTTAAACATAAATATTTTTGAAGTAGGTCTTACTTCATTGTCACTTGACTGCGTAACTCTGTTCTATTTAATTTTTGCACTAAACCTTTGTAGTCATATAGGTTTAAAACATTTGAAATCTTTATCTTTATTAATAATTCCACTCCTAATGGAAGAAGAAAAAATAGAATGGTTTTTACACACGTGTTTCTATCCACCACAATGGCAGGTAAATAGAAACACGGAAGGTCTTTTTGAAAAAAAATTGATAAAACTATCATTTTGGTTGTTAGTGGTAGCACTTTATCTCTTTATGGTACAGTGCCGGTTTAGACAAAAAGTATTTCCATTCACTCCGTCTCACGTAACTAAGATATTTGACTAAAACAGTCAACCTAGGACATCGTTTATTCTTGTAATCACTAATCAGATATCAGAAGTAAGGAATGTAGAGATGTATGAGGGTATTCCATTTAAAAAACATAAGGTAGGTTATACCTACGCTTTTATATAACATACTGTAGAGTTGGAAATAATTCTCGTTCTATAACATACAACCTTCTTCAGTAACATTTTTTGATATTTCTACAAACGACATTATCCTCCGTTCACAGAACTTTTAACATTCTGTGTAGACTCGTTTACTTTATTTATAGAAAGAGATTAGATGATTAGAATTTAATGGTCAGATTTGATAACACTCTGTATAGGACTGCCTTACATTTAATTATTAAAAATCCAGAAAAAAATATAATAAAGGTAATTTAGATTTAGAAATCGATTTATAAAGTCTGATATTCATTCTAATGTGTTGAGGAAGAACCTTCGAATGCATCCGTGCAAAGTGTCGATAAAATGCAGCAAATATTCCCTCATAATTTTACTTTGCGCGTACAGTTTTGTCATTTTTTCTCGTCAAACGATGTGTAGTTTTGTCTGTCTGGCTACGTTAATAGTCAGAATTATAGAGCCTAACCTAGACTACTGAAGATCCTCGCAGTTTACTGAAACTAGTTTATATCCTGAG
>VTPC01090736.1:109719-155263 GCA_011009095.1 Ignelater luminosus
GGACTATTAATAGATGTTTCTGCTTAATATCTCATAAAACAATCACATTTCTGGATAGGCATTTTTAAGATGTAGAAGTTAAAACGTGTTGATTACTTTTTATCAAAATACGAAACTTAGTGAACTAAAGAATTTCAAAGTTTTAAAAGTTTCAGAAGTTTCCACGTCCTACTGATTGTGAATTCATTCTTTAAGTTCTCGTTTTTTGTATTTGAAACAAAATATTACTATTTTAATATTACGATACTGAAGCAAGAATTTTCTAGTAATAAATATAATTGTACGTTGAATATGCACACATTTTAAATACGAGATATGCTCTTCATTATAGATTTTGTGCGGTATATTTGAAATCTCAACATGTGCACTGATGTTGTGCCATCTGGACTTAGTTCGTGTAAGCAAAAGTAGCGTTGTTGTACGTCGCGTTCGTAATGGCCGTTAATTGTTTATTTTCGACAAAATATTTACTAATAATACTAAATAAATAGATTTTAATGAATTTAAAGTGTTAGACAATGAGTAGGAAATTTATTTTCATATACGGTTAAAGATGTGTTCGTGCTTTTTGGGCGTGTTGATGCTACGTGATGTTTGTGAAATCTGTTATGGCCGCTGTTGTGTATAAAATCGTTTTGACTTTAACACAAGTAACAATTTGTATTTAGTGAAATAAATAATAGTACATTAGCAAAAACTGTAGGTAAAGAAAATAGAATAAAAACTCCCGTTAAAAAATGGCTGAAGCAAATAGTCAACGTTTTCCCAAGTAAGTTTTTTTTGTTTGTATTTAGTAATGATAGATAAATAGTGAACTTCATTTAATTGTAGAATCATGGTATTTCGCCCTACATGGGACGAATTTAAGAATTTTGCGAAGTATATTGAATACATGGAATCCCAAGGAGCCCACAAAGCTGGTGTAGCTAAGGTAATTTTGTTTAAATTTTGATTTAAGTTAACCTTACATTTTATAACTTTGTTTGATTTTTGTAGGTCATACCACCACCTGAGTGGGTGCCTAGGAAATCTGGCTATGATTTAAAAAATTTGGATGTTACAATTCCTGCACCGATTTGTCAAGTAGTAACTGGAAAGCAAGGACTGTATCAACAAATTAACATACAAAAGAAATCTATGACCGTTCAACAATATCAAGATTTGGCAACATCAGAGAGGTATAATACCCCAAGGCACTTTGATTATGAAGATTTGGAACGTAAATATTGGAAAAATATCACATACATCGCCCCAATTTATGGTGCTGATGTATCAGGGAGTTTGACTGATCCTGATGTAAATGTAAGTTTAGCATTCTTAACTATTGGGAAAATTTTCTAATTTTTAATTTTTTTTTGTTACTAGGAGTGGAATATTAACAGACTTGGTACTATCTTGGATTATGTGAATGAAGATTATGGAATTTCCATTGAAGGTGTCAATACGGCTTATTTGTATTTTGGTATGTGGAAAACAACATTTGCATGGCATACAGAAGATATGGACTTGTACTCGATTAATTACTTACACTTTGGTGCACCTAAAACTTGGTAAGAAATACTGACACAAATAATGATGTCATTTTCTAATTTTGTTGTAATACTTGATAGGTATTCAATACCACCTGAGCATGGCAGAAGACTTGAGCGTTTAGCTAATGGTTTCTTTCCAAGCAGTTATCAAACCTGTCAAGCATTCCTACGGCATAAAATGACATTAATATCTCCACAGATTTTAAAACAATATTCAATTCCTTACAATAAGGTAAATGCATATAATTTAAAAGATTTTGTGATATTTTAAATATTTAATTTTATAAGTAAAAAGGTGTGTGCTTGTAATGTATGAACTTTTTATTGCTTTTACAAGTTGGATATTACTTTTTTCTCTTATCGATATAAAAATCAGCTTGTAGTTTGCTCTTAAATTATAGAAAATAGGATATATAGATATATAAGTTAGAGAAGTGAAACAAAACATACGAAATTAGAAATTAATAATTGATGATTAAAATTTAAAAATCCCACAGCCTTCTTTAATTTGAAAAATTGAAAATAAATAAATAGGAAAATAAAAGTTATTCTTGGCCAATGCACATTATACCTACAGTTATATGATTTGTTGACCACGCCTAATAAACTACAATGAACACTGCACTATTCCTACTTTTCCTAGAACAAAGATTTCTTTTTGTGATTGATATTTACTGATATAAGTATATGATTTGTTGTTGATATATTAGATTATTGAAACTTCTGTTTATTTTATTAACAATTATCACCATACACTTAAAAGACTCGCCTAATTGTTTTATGTTTATTTTTAAAGATAACTCAAGAACAAGGAGAAATAATGATAACCTTCCCGTATGGATATCATGCTGGATTCAATCATGGGTTTAATTGTGCCGAGTCGACGAATTTTGCGTGTCCACGTTGGGTTGAATACGGTAAACGAGCATCCCAGTGTACATGTAGTAAGGACATGGTTAAAATTTCCATGGATACTTTTGTAAAACGTTTTCAGCCTGATAGGTCTGTTATATCCATTTGATCTCTTGTTCCACTTTTTAAATTACATAAAATATTACAGATATGAAAATTGGTTAAAAGGTTGCGATATTGGTCCTCACCCAGAAGAACCTAATAAACAAGTAGCTGCACCGCATCCCCTCCCCCAAGACATTTTATGCAATAAACACAACACCTCACTTCCTGCTAGTTTTCTGGAAGCACCTACTAAGAAGAATCCTTTTATAAAAAGGGCACGTGCTATGGGTTTTGCTGGAGAGTAAGTATTTCTTTTAATTTTTATATTATTGTTCATAATAAAAAATTTGTTTTGATATATCTTTAGGGGCTTTTCATTGGCTGAATTTCCTGCTGAACTTCAACTTGAATTAATGGAAGAAGATTTAGAAACAGCACAGGGTGAACTACCTCCAGATGAACAACAACTAGAAGTGCTTGAAGATATTTGGCTTAAAGCAGGAGAAATTGGTAAGTTATTCTTGTAACTTCATGTATAATATAAAGTGTTCATAAATGTTTCTGGGTCCAGTTGGCTATGGAATCTAATTTTATTTCAACAACTAATACATATTTGTTTTCTGTCATTTGTCAATTGCAAATGTCATTTAGTTAATTTTGTGCTGAGATTTGTTGTATTGTTCCACATTTTATTTATTATTGTTTATTAACAACTAATTTTAATTTAATTCTTAAAAACATAAGATTAGGCAACCATCATAACAACGATGCAATGCGTGTAATGTGACACATTCTAATACATACACAAGCATGATTTCACAGCCCACTAGACCCAGAAATATTTATAAACCTGTGCACCTTTACACTATTGAATACTATTAATTTTATTTATTTTTAAGATGTTGAAGAAGCAACTATATATGATTCGGGGTATAAAGTGAATAATCGTCGTAAACTATCTAAGAGACGCAGAAATGTAGATGATAATTTCTTACCATACAAAGATATCAATAAGTTAAATACTAAACCGCTATATAGACACCGTCCTGGGCGAAAGAGGAAAGATAAGGATGAAAAAATAATTAGATTTAAAAGAAAGAGAGTCAGTAGTAGAACCAGTTCGATGGATAGTTTAGATTCGCTTTATGCCTCTCTTCCAAACAAAAACAAGAAAGTTTGTGGCAAAATCGTTACACCCTTGGATCTCTTGCAGTCTGAGTCACAAGAATCAGTACAAGACGAAAATAGTAGTAGCAGTACAAATACAGATGAATTAATTCAGAATCTAATAGCGGAACAATCCAGCAAATTAAATATAAAAATGAGTGCTGAAGATAACTTAATTGCATCATTGATAAATGATAAGAAAAATCATTTAATGAAACACAAACATTGTCACAAACATAAAGAACACTGCAAAAAACACAAAAAACGCAAGTATCTTTTGTATTTTATTCTCTTATTGTTTAATTTGAATTTTCTTAATAATAGAAATTTGATAGTTCTTGATAGAAGGTAACTCTATGAACTCACAATAAAAGTAAATTTATTTGTTTTTAATTTGATAAGTTACACCAACTGCTTCAATTAGTATATTTATTCACTAAAGTTTGATAGTAAAATTAAAAACGTAGTTGCTCGGTTGGCACATGATCAATGTTGGTTGGTTGCATTGCATGCTTGTTCTCTTAATGTTAGTTTTTAGATTTCTATAGTTTGATTTTTTTTTTTTTAAATACTCATTAGTACTTGTGTCCAGGAGCAGTTAACCTATGACAATTGTTCACATGTCAACCAATCAGGAGCTATTTCATTAGCATAACGTCTCCTGGCTACCTGCTCCTAGACATAAGCAGTGTCAGAATATCTTAATTTATTTGGCTAGAAAAAATCTGCTTTCTTAGAAAACAGCAACAATAAGAATAACCAAGCAATTGTATGTTTTGTTAACTTTTAAGTACTTTGATCAATATAGAAAAAAACAAGCTATAATATAAAATATTAGGTAATGACATTTCATATGTCAATAAAATCTAACGTTATAGTGTTTTCGATTCACCGCTCTTGCTCCTGAGAGTGCTCATAAATGATGCGATTATATCACTGTTTGGTAACCAATTGCTCTACTAATTGCCTTTTAAGAGTGCAAAAAGAAAGTAGCAAATTCCACAAATATTTGCAAATTTGTAAGGTCATGTTGATTTTATTTTATTTTTTTTTGCATATTACATTCATATCCACTCAATTGGTAATAAAACTTTGAATGCAATACAATTTTCTAGCACCTGCACCACATTAATAAGTGATTGCATCCAAACACGTAAATTTTTGTAGGTTATGTTTACCAAATTTGTGATAATTGATCTTTTGTGGAGATAATATGCTAACTCCTCAATGCTGAGCAATGTCGAACACACTCAGAGCAACTTTTTTTAATGGAGCACAAGGTTCAACTGAACATGCAGATCACAGTCAGAGCAAGTTTGGTGGATGAATCAGACACAATTTTGCTGACGGATATAACGGCCATTTTAAAAACATCAGGAACAAGGTGGAAAAAGCCAAATTTCATTATAAGGTACAGTTCCATTCATTTGTCTGGCAGCAATGGTTAAGGCACAATCTACTCCTCTTATGACAGCTAACACTGAAGATTTAATTACTGCATCAGTAACATTATTGTTTGATTATTTATTATTTGTATTATTGATTATTGATTACTAAACTAATAAGTGTCACTTTTCAACAATGTATATTCATAGTTAATGTTGATAGGGTATCAAGGAACCAGGAAAGCTTTGCATTCTTGTCATATTAAATGTAACGTTTAATCGTACCAAGTTTTTCTTCATTGAAAAATCCATACTTCACGGTGAACTATAAAAGTCTTCAAGATGACAAAATTAGTTGCAAAAAAAAGTCAATAACTGTTTTAATGGCTAAACTATGTTAAATTCAAAATTAAAAGGGATAAACACAGTTTCTTTTTATTTTTTAAAATAACCATATTGAGTACTGTAAAGGTTAAAAAAATATCTTTTTTTGCGAGACCGCAACCATCTATGGTTTCCATTTAAACAAACCCAAGTATGTCAATTATCTTACTAAAAACAATCATCTATGACTTTTGCTACAAAACTGGTACTAACAGAGCTAGGTATGTTTCAAAATATCTATTAATCCATGAACTTTTATCTTTTTGTTTTCTTTCAAAACAAAAACTAACGAATTGAACTCACAAGACTGCAATGCTTCCCATATAAGTGTCATTTCGAACAAGCAGTATTATTTCCACAGGTATTAATACCTATTGACACGTGAACAAAATTATCACACTGTTAATAGTTTACAACTAGCTCCAGAACAACCAAGAAGAACTCACCCATGTGAAAATGCAAATTTAGTACTGTGTTATAAAAATGGCACTAACTGTTTCTGTAGCTGCAGTAGTTTCCAAGATCCCTATGTTAAACCTTAGCTTATTTTTTCTCTTTCTTATCTATCTAAAGTTTCTCTGTAGCATGCTTTGCCATTTTGAATGTTTTGATTTTGATCGCAAAGTTAATACCAATTTCTAATAAAAATCGTATATGGCAGTACCCTGATTGTGAATATTTGGGGTGCTCAGCAATCTGGAAAATAAGAAAAACTTGGAAAAGTCAGGGAATTTGGAAGTTTATAGAAATATCAGAAAAATGTTTAAAATGTGAGAAGACTAAGGGCTGGTCTTTCCACCTTCTTGTAAAATGGTTTTTAAATTCATCTGCCTTGTAACTAAAAAATCTGTCTTTTCACTCCCTTTTAAATTAATGGTGAAGAATCTCCATGTTTAGCGCAATAGTGACACGAGATGGCACAACTTTAAACAAATTCGAATTCATATACTACGACTAGCTTTAAAATGCGTCATGCGTACGTCAGCGTTGCATCGATGTCGTCACAAGTTCACCCTCTGCCTCTAACGGCAAGTGCACGTGTATATATATATGTGGCTAAGCCGGCAAGGCGTGCTTATTCGTTCCTGGGTTTGTTATTTAGCGTTGATTTTTCAAAGTGAATGAGTTGTGTTTGGTGATCTACTTGAAGATTTGTGATTATATAAATTAGGACAATTTTATTACCTACATCTTTTATTTATACAAGAATTTTTTTTAATATATATCATACTGTTTAGATTCTTTTGTAAAGAATAACTGCATGTTTTTTTCTGCTGATTTTGTTGTACTGTAATGCTTCGCTGTCGCTGTGCTTATTGTTTTTATTATATTTATAAATCCCCTTAAAAGTAGGAATTAAACGATGAAACTTACGTAAAAGAGAACGTAACATTTACTTATATTTTTATTTGCAATTATAATTGGAATTTTATGCTACTATTTCAATCATTATAACGTACAAAAAATGCCAGAACTAAATTTCATTTTTAATTTTTCTGATCCTAATCACAAAAGGCTCAGATTTAGTCAAGGCCGGACTAATATCTTCAGGGGCTCTAAGCACTGCACATTGTGGGAAATGGTTTGATGAGCCGACGAGCCCAAGTCTCTTACTACTTACTTACTGGGTCTTCGATTATTAAAAAAACTTGTCAAGAGTAACAACACTTGTAATTCATAATATACTTACACATTTCAAATAAGTAACTGTTAAAACTATTAGTTTCGTTATGTTAATATCAATTCATTGATTTAGCGTCAAAATAACACCAACAAAAATAACGTCGCAATAATAACGCATGCAAAAATAAAGCTAAGTAAAAATAACGCCAATATAGTATTCAAATTTAAGTTTTAATCACAAATACATGTATATAAAAATAAGGATCACTCTTTACTTACTTTTCTCCACTTCTTCCAGTCTTTTTGTGGCCCTAGAATTGAATTTAGTGTAGCAGCCAGCTGCTCCCACTTCAGCTGGGCATCCTTAAATGTGAAGGAAGCAGAGAATCGTCCCGAAACCAATTCACTATTTGCTTCTATGTATTCTATTAAGACAGTCTTTTGCTGTCTAGAAATATTTCCTAACCTACTTTTCAACTCACTCATAGTATCCTTAATACTAAATAACACTTAATTAATACACTAAAATAACAAATACTCTTACAACTAATATATAACCTAATTGAACAGCACAATACAAAATTAATAAAAACAATACAATCAAGTAACAACAAAATACAACTAATATAACACAAATAATTAAAAAAAAGAAAAACAATACGACATAACCTCCCTAACATTCGACCAACACGAGCAGCACACGCTTTTCGAAGTAAATAAGTAGCACGTGTTTAGTTAAAACCCGGGCTGCGGAGACATTTCAATTAACTGGTCAGCGAGCATTACTATTGGTTAAAAACCTAAAGTACACAAGTGCCTAGTTACGACATATCGTTGGTGTTCGAAATTGTGAACTCAAAGCTGTAACAAATTCGAATGTGGTTGGAGAATACCATTTTAGGCTCGCACACGAATTTCTAGTTAAGAGAGTTTCGACCGTTTGGAGTTTTTTCGACTCGTTCAATCGAAACTCGAGGATACGTCTCCTGGAGACTTTTTTCCAAAGTGCCAATCATTTAATAGATTTACTTTAGAATTTGTTTTAGAATGCTGTAAGATTGAAATTTGAGAATACATAAGGCATACCTTATTTAAAATCTTTACTGTTATGTAGATACTTACCACTGGAAATTAATGGTTACCAGTCTGAAGTTTAAAAACAAAGTGACTTTAAAACGTCAGGTAATTTCATTAATTTTTGCTGGGTATGCTGGGGTATTAGATTTGTCACTTGAAGTTAATGAGTTAGAAGATATAGTTATCAACAAATAAACCAACTCTTCAAAAATCCTTTGTTCTCTTCAAATGCCGACTGATGACCTTCAAGTAAGAGTTAAGCGATAATACTGATATGTTCGAACAAATGTCACTTGCTTAGTCAGTGGTGTGCATAGATTAATTTATGGGCATTATAAATTACTAGAAAGGCTCCTACCTACCATTACTTTCACTAGCTTAATACTAGGCATATTTTGTTATTAAATTTCATTTTAGCAAATTTATAATGGCATTATATTAAATTAAAGAAGAGGATGTAAATCACGCACATATATCCAAAGGAATCAAATTTGTCACAATACATTTTAGATACATTATTGCCCTCATACTCAAATCTCTCTTAAATGCCTACATTTAAATAAATTGGTTACTTTCATATTACTTACTAATTTATAAAGAGCTTTATTTTGTTACGTTTTTTATTTTTTATATATGTATTATGTACAGTTATTGTTTTTTTGTCAGCAATTACATTAATATGATTTCTTGTTTTTGAAAATTTAGGCTTGGTCTTTTCATCTCTTTGTAAAGTGTTTTGTATATTTAACTGCCTTGTAACTAGAAATTGTGTTTTTTCACTCATTTTTAAATGAAATCTTCTTTGTAAATCAATTTATCTACCTTGTAACTTACAAGCTAGTTCGGGTACCTTTTAAAATGTTAAAAAGAAAACATAACCTTAACTTTCATAAGTTTACTTTAAATTGGCTTGAAAGGTAATTTTTACATTCTTGCAAACAATAAATATTATCGATATTGATAACGAAATTGAGGAAGAGCTTGAATTAATTGATTTAGTGAATATTGTAAATCTAGAAAGAAGAGTATAGAAGGTATAAAAAAAGATAGAAAAGCATGCACAATTAATATTGATAAGTGGGATTATTGAGAATTTATCAGAAGATTTCAAATACCAGGATAACTAAATTTTTTATTTTTTACTTTGAGTTGTAGTAATTCTATTTTGAATTGATGTTCTTCAATTTGTTCTAGTTATTTTTAAGGTTATGGTTATGCACTGGTTGTTGTATACGAGCCCTGTCAACTATAGGTTCGAACATGTTAGAATTTTATTTTCTTTTTTAATTTCCTTATATTAAAAGAACAAATTACAAATAGTAGTTTGAGTTGTTGAAATGGTATGTAACACAGGTATTTATTAAATACCTACTGTTGCAAATTTATCCAGAGATGTATTATAAAAAATTATTATTACAATATAATGCGAAAATTCTAGTCAATTATATTCTCGGACGCATTTATTTATTTGTGATTTGCCGGTACAGTAGATTAAATTAACACGCAGAATGTTTGTTCAGAGCATAATTTAGAATTATGACTTGAGGTAAAGCTGTATCTTGTGAAAATTCGCAACGTGATTATAAATTCGCATAGATTAGGTGAAAGTGAGCAAAAAATTGCCAAAAAACTGTTACTTCCAATCCCTACAGTTCCCTATATAATTAAAAAATATAAAGAAACAGGATCATTTGAAAATGGTAAACGCTCAGGACGTACTCCACAAATTTCAGACCGTGATATGCAAAGTTTGACTAAAATTGCCAAAGAAAACCGACGCCCTAATTTACGCGATTTAAGTAAATTATGGTCCGACAACTTTAAAAAACCCATTTCCATTGAGACAACACGCGAATATTTATTGAAGAAGGGATATAAATTTTATAAGGTAAGGACAGCGTGTTTGTTATAATTTTACAAAGCTACAAATATTCAGGAAAAGCCTCTGTTAACTGTCGAAGAGAAAAAGAATCAGCTGAAGTAGACTAAGGAGCGATAAGATTGGATTGCAGAATAATGGAGCAGGGTCATATTTAGCGACAAGTCTAAATTTGATGTGTGCGTTGGTGATATGTGAAAACGAGTGATCCGCAAAAGCCATGAAACTTATCACAAAGGCTGTATGAAAAGGACCGTAAAATTTCCTGCAAGTATTATGATATGGGGATGCATGTCTCGTAAAGGTTTAGGACGTTCATACTTTATTAACAAAACAGTAAATGCCCAAAAATATATAGAGATTTTAGAAAGAAGTTGCTTCCATCTACTGAGCTTTTGTGGGATAATGAAAACTACAACTTCCAACAGGATGGTGCATCATGCCATACCGCCAAATCCACTAAGACGTTGGAGAATAATGAGATAGATACGATAGATACCATGGAATGGCCTTCTAGCAGCCCAGATTTAAACCCCATTGAAAGTTTGAAAGAGCAATATTACGCAATATTAAATGTGGCATCCAAAGTTATAATGGATGGTCATTTTTCTATTTCAAGTTTATTATTATTATTTATAATAGATATTTGTAAAAATTTATAACAATAAGTATTTAATAAATACCTGTGTTACTTGCAAAAATCCCAACTACTATTTGTAATTTGTTCTTTTAATATAACAAAATTAAAAAAGAAAATAAAATTCGAACGTGTCCGAACCTATAGTTGACGGGGCTCGTATGCACGTTGTAAACATAAAATACCTGCGAGGCCTCAATATCAAATGCTTCCTTTTTCTATCCCTTTTTGCTATATGGATGTTACAGCAGCAATATCCTTTACCGACGCATGCACATATTTTGTATAGTGTTGCCAACATACTTAAGTGACTTGTAACTAAAAGGCAAATTTATTTATTTGAAAAGGCGCATTTTGTTATAAAGAAGATAAATCTGTCTTTTAAATTTAAGTTGCTTCTAGTAAAAAGAGGGTTTATGAGGAGGTGAAAAGAATTACATGCAATATTATGTATGATACAAACCACTAACTGAATAACTAAATTACATTGTACAGGTTGAAAATATTTTATGTTTCTAGGCTAATTACCAAATAATCAAGGAATGACATGCTGAATTTTAATTTGTAGTTTTTATATCCATTGACATAATTAACTTGTTATATGATTTAAAATGGTTTACTTTCCCATGAACCCTTAATTAAGTTGTCCTAAAAATGTGAAGAGCAGATCTTATGATCCTGCTAAACCTGTGCCATTTTTGTTAGGAAGGATTTAATAAAATGAAATACTAATGACCTTTTAAGTTAGACAGCATTTCCACCAGGTGTTGCTTTCAGAAATTTAACAAGCTTATAAATGAAAATTACAGAAGCAGTTTTAAAACTAGCAATTTTATTAAACTTCCAAGTTTCATAAATTTGAAGTATTGATACTTATTTTTAATGATTCTATTATAGATCATCACCACCACCACCACCATCACCACCATCATCATAACCACCAAAACCAGATATCATCTTCCTCATCCACGCAGAATAATGCTAATAATAGCGAACATCGTGTAAAACAGCAACAACCAACCTTTGAAGACCATGAGAGTGTGACCAAAGTTATTGATGATATTATTAGGCGAGCAGCTTTAGAACACGAGGAAACTCTCAGGAATGAGAATATAACATCACTGCCCAATGAAGAATATTCAGGAATTAAGACTCCGCCTCTAACTGATGATATTCAAAATGAAATATTTAAAATATGCCACAAACGTGGTCCTTATGGTAAACGTACACCGAAAGATCCCAGTAAGATTAAACCAAAAGATCCAAATAAGATTAAATTGAAAGATCCGAGCAAGATTAAATTAAAGGATCCGGACAAGATTAAATTAAAAGACCCCAACAGAATGAAACTAAAAGATACCAGCAAAATTAGACCAAAGGATCCAAACAGAATAAAAGTTAAGCGGAAGAATATTCAAATGAAATCAAAATTGGTTAAGAGGTCCTTACATGATATGCAATCTAATTGGATTAAATTTGACCCCAAACCATCGACAGAGGCAAAACCAATAGTTAAAAAATTAGAGACAATAGAAACACCTCGTGGTGTTGTTACTGTTAGTCAAATTCAAACTCGTCCAGTTTCACCAGTACAAAAGAAAACTGCAGGTGGTACAGATTATCAAACATCATTCCTGTCATTTTTGCAGAATGTTAATAATGAAGTTGATGTTATCGATGAAGGTTCTGAGGACGATCAGATAGACATAAAATATAATATATTAGAACCAAAACAAGAAAAGTTGCAAACCAAATGCAAAAAGGTGGAACCAAAACGAAACAATAAACTACAGTCACAGCCAAAACGTACTTATAAGATTCAGCGTAAGAAATCAAAAGATGGTATTAGTGAACTTCCTAAGAAAAAACAGGATGTAGTCGTGAAACAAGAACTGATTGAAAAGGAAACTCTTGTTAGTTCTAACGATAAAAACCTACTTCCTAAGGATGAACTGCAAATGCTTATTAAAGAAGAACTGATTAAGAATGAGACTTCCACTATTTCTAAGGATACTGACAAAACAGAAAGTATGTCAAAGAAGAATGAAGAACATGACAGTATTATTTTAACAATCGATGAAGTTATTAAACGTAGCCTAGAGGATAATAGCCGAAGTTTGATGTTTGATAAAAGTATTAAAAGCAGTATGAAAGGGTGCAAGAATGGTTTAGATATTGCAAGTCATATTCCAAGTAACAATTTTGGTTCACCTACTGTAACCGCTACTAAGAATTATATCAAGAAGAGATTACAGTCATCAAGTAATAAAAAATGTTCACAAAACAATTCGCGTAACAAAGATGTACAACCTAAACCGACTACTAAAAACAAGAAAGTTACGGCATCTTCTGCTCTAGTTAATGGAAACAAACCTACACTGACCAGTAACCAAAATATAATGTATGGAGCTAAATCTAATCTTACAAACGGTCAAAGTCAATTCCAACCTGTCAAATCATCAGCAACTGTTAACAAATCTGCTGTAAATTTGAACATGTTTCCCGATATACCAAAAATACCATCTCAATTAAGTGTGTACAAAATCAATCCTGAAAATAAGAGCCCTAGAAAAATTGAAATATTAAATACAAAACCTGATGTTGATGAGATTGATACACTCCAAGATAAGGTGCAACAAGGTTCTGCTACTTTACAAAATCTGTTAAATATTTCTAATAATGTAAAGTCAAATACGAACGAAGTAAAAAAGAAAATGCGTAAAAATAGTAATCCGAAAAATGTTAAAGATTTACTTAAATTAAGTGTTCGTGATGGTAGTCCTTCATATCAGCAATCGCCCAAGCATGGTGCACTTAAAGATACGCTAACTTTAAGCATTAATGGTGAAAGCTTTCCATATCAATCACCCAAACGTAGTCCTCCAGTGGAGAATTTTTCTTGTTTTGAAACATCTGAAGGCAGTATAACATTGTATGGAGAAAAGCAAGAAGAGGAAAGCATGCCAAATCTGCAAAGGCAAGTTGAAGTATCTGATGATGGTGATAACATGCAGATGCCATTGCTCCAACCGCAGTGCATTCCAACATCATCTGCACAAGAGCAAGATCCACGAGATGCAGAAACTGTGCAATATACATATTTACAGACTGTACCTGTCCAGGAGATTGAAGAAGATGCTCCTATACTTTACAGCATACAAGCACAAAATGTAGCTGTGGTTCCTAGCGAAAATGTAGCTGTGGTTCCTAGTGTATATGAAGTACCATCTATTGAATATGAAGTACAAGAACCAACCACAGTATTTAGTATCCAAGGAGTCTATCAAACTGTTCAGAATAGTTTCACACAAACTAATAATACACCGATTAGGCAAGATGAATCACAACCTGTAATATTAGAGAAAAAGCCAAGAAAACCAAACAACATATGGGCAAATCAAAATTATTATACTGTAAATAGATGTTCTGTAGAAAAAGAACAAGAAGATAGATTTTATCCAATGAGTAATACACCAATTGTTTTAAAAGATCATGGAAAAAATCCAAATGATGTAAATTTAGATTTAGAAATTGCTTCTGAAGAAATTGTGCAAGATAATAACGTTCCAAAGTACCCAGAGGAAACAAATAAGTCCAATAGTACATACATTGAAAATGAAAATACAGGCGAGAATGCTACATCAAATTCTTTTCGCGACCAAGATAGCAAAATTACTGATAATGTTAAAGAAACAGGCAAATCTCGATCAAATAAGAAAAACAACGAACATGATTTTCAAGAACTTGGGAAAATTAATGCTGCTAAAAACAATGACAATACAAAAGATACCAATGAGATCTCATCTAATGAAGAGAATGAAAAGTTTCTTGAAAATGGAGACATTTCCAATAATAACAATATTAATGATAACAATAAAAACAATATTAAGAATGGCAATTGTGTCGTTGAAAAGAATAGTAATTCTACAGGTGATAAATCAGCAGATTCAAAGCAAAAAGCATTGGTAGAAATATTAAAACGTTACTACAGTACCTCAGCAACAGAGGAGGAGAAAAGGGCACTTTCTGAAAAAAATATATCGAAACTTATTTTAAACATACCGAAGATTTATGAGAATATTGTAAAAAGATTGACAAATGAAGTAAAATTACAACAAAAGCGATCAAAAGATAAAATTCCGTATGAAACTGAAAATAAGGTTATAATTTCTTCACCTAAAGTTATAGTAGAAAACAATTATTTTGATTTTGGTCATGATCTATCCAGTTTTGATAAACAGAAATATACTCAAGCAAATGCAGTTAATGATAACTTTGAACAATCCAACGTTAATGAAAAAGAAAATTGCAATTCTAATGATTCAAACCAAGAAAATATTTTTAATAATTATAGTTCAAATCAGAAATCAGTTATTGAAATTTTAAGACGTTATAGCAAGGTTAATACATCAATGGATGATAACAAAAAGAAAAATTTGCAAAAACTTATAGAAAACATGGAAAAACAACCAGAAAGGTATCAGAAATTTACCGAGAAATTTACTAATGAATTGAAATTACGTCAAATACGCAATGAAACAAGTAAAGATGATTCCGTTCTATCAGATCAAAAACAAGAAATTTCGATTGTAAACCAGGGAGAAACTCCTTCACCATTCATTTCAATAAGTGAAGCTGTCAAACTTCGAAATGCCAGAGATGCAGCAAAATCACTTGCATCTAAAGTACCATCTGAAGAGGAACGTTTTAATATTTTTCAAGCTCAAGTGATGAAGAGTCTAGAATTCAAAGAACCTTACCGTGAGGTTATTGACGTTGCAGATATACAAACATCGAATGAATTACCATATTCTGAAATAGATTCATCGAATTGTCCTTCAGAAATAAATGTATTGCCTAAGAAGTCTCCTTTCAAGAAGAGAGGACCAGAATATTCAAGAGCTAAAATAATTGAACATGCTAAGAAAATTAAGAAAATGAGGGAGAAGATGAAAGACATGTTGAATAATAAACAAGTGAAAAGTTGGGTTGAAAATAGTTTATCACCAAACTTGAAAAAACAAATGCAATTATTGACGCCCCTTAGAGCAAAGGTAGTATTAGAAGATGTACGTAGTTCTTCCCCTGATATATCCTTAATGAATGAAGGAGATTTAATTGAAATGAAAAATGAACAGCTGCCATACGCTGAAAACAAACCAACTTCATACTTTTATTTAACATCTGATGATGATGATGATGATGATGATGATGATGACAGTCAGGATGAAGCAACAGAGAGTGATCATAGTTATACAGTTAAAAAATCTAAAAAGGTATGACTAGTTTGTTTTTATTTATTATAAGTTTTGATTTTTGAGTTTTTTGAAAAATTTCTTTTTTTCTAGAGAATACCTCATCCTCTACAAGCACACGAAGAAGTGTGGGCTAGGCATAAAAATGGAAGATTTTACAGAGGCAAAATTATTAATATACAAAATCTAACTTACTGTACCGCATTATTTACTAGCGATGGTAGTTTATCACAAAATCTTCTGGCCTCAGACATTGTCGAATGGAAGAATAAATCTCTTAAAGTTGGTGAACCTGTCAAAGTTAAATGGGCTGATGGAAAGATTTATGATGCAAAATTTTTGGGGGCAAAGACTAAATGCTATTATACAGTAAGCAGAAATAAAAATTATATTAAATTGTAAAGAAATCAGTTAATAAATTAAAATTTATTTATATTATACTTACAAGCCAATATTTTGCAAGGCAGTTGTTTTCATCATCAAGATTCTTTGGCATTATAGAATATAAATAAATTGTAACTTATTTCAGTGAAAGAACCATAATAATTGGTGCTATCTGCTTTTACAGGTATTGTTTGAAGATGAGAGTCAGTTAGAACTTCAACGTAACGTAATATATAGCATAACAGAAATGCTGCCAAAGAAGGTGATTAATAAACTGGTAAGTATAAGTTGAAAAAGATTACCTTGGAAATAGCTAGTTTAAATATATTTTATTATTGTAGTCATATGCAAGTGAAATGCAAAATCGAGAACATCTGTATGATCTCGAACGTGAGTTACCACCAAAGCGACCACCCAAGCCCAAAGGTGAGAGGTTGTAAAAAAATTCTACTTCACATACAGTATTTTCGATTTGTTTTTTTAGAAGAATGTTTAAATCGAGTTTTTTCACCTTAAAAAAAGCAAATTTTAGAATGTTTTTTGAAGACTGAAAAAAAGATAAAACTGTATTTTGTTTAAAGCTTCCTTTTAATTTTTTGTTTCTTGATTTTGTCACGTAGATAATAAGTAAACATGTAGCATTAGATTAATTGATATATATGTTCAAATATGCGGATTTATTTGATTTATTTTTAAGATAATTTCTTTGTGATCAGTTATTAGAAATGTTTCTAAAATATATTTATTTGTTCTCTACTCTGTAAACCTTAGCATAAAAGGTATAGGTATAAGATGGTTCGCCAAGGCTCATTTGTTTATTCGTTTCATATTTTTCCTCTACAATTCCGCTAAATAAACACTAGGTTACTGATTAAAATTGCAAATTATGGACAATTATCACATTACATTACTACTGTGTTATTGAGAGACATTTTGTAAATTCCCTTTTTTTTTCTCTTTATCATGCAAATACTTTGTATATATTTGTAATACGTAATAAGTACATCGTGTGTAAAGTAATAATTATAGTTGTTCATTTCGTATGTATAAAATTAGAATTTTTTTGTCTCTGTAACATTTGACAAAAAAAATAAATGTTCTAATCTTTAATGAAGAGTTAATTTGTATCATTGATCACTACCACTCAGATTTATTAAATGCAAATGAATCACTTCACAGCACTGTTACTTCATGTTATAACTAAAGATCAGCAAATATGCAAGAAAAAAATTCAAAATATGCGCATATATATATGCACTGATTTTTTTATAAGATATGCAGACGAAATAAAGATATACAGTGTGTCCAGTTTAAATGGGGAAAAAGTTTCGTATTTATATGCCAATGAATAATCCATGGTTACATTAACAAATATCTGTCCCGTTTCAAAGGTACAGGGTGAAAACAAAAAAAGTGCATTTTCTAAAATCCTGATTTATTTATTTGTTATTAGAGATAAATGTACAATATTTTCAGACATTAAATAGCGACTATTGAGGATTTCAAAAACGACTTCAAAAATGCTAGGCCTTCTAGATTTCACGTACTCGTATCCAACTCATGTTTTTCTTATGGGCCCCATATTGGATTTTTACATTTTTGAAATCATCATAAAAAGAGCTTTTTAACCATGTACAATATGACTTATGTTTAAAGAAGAGAAAATACAAAATTAAGATTTAATCATAGTAGGCCTTGAATTTTCCAAATAATAATTAATTACTAGTATTTTGCAAAATTTTCTAATAGAAATCGGTGCCTCCTGTCTGTAAACATGTGTTTAAAAATCAAAAAGCTTCTCTCAACATCTACCGATGTAATTGGAACATTCTTCAGCTTGGCTATTAATGTGGGGTTCATACCTCAATCTTCTACAATCTTGCCTCGAAGAACTTCTGCAACCTTACTTAATCTTGGGTACCCCTTATTTTTTGTAGATACATAATTAAACTTTTGCAGTATAGCAGTACCTACTTGACTTCGTACTTTGTTGCAATATTCTCCAAAATTATTTATTAGATAGGTGGATTCTAAATGTGGCATATCCTGTGCTTCTAATTTTGAAATTGTAGTTGTATTGCATTGCATTTAATAGATGTTGAGGCAATTACGAAGATTGCAGCAGCTTTTTGCATTTCTATATAGCAGTGCTATTTGTCAATTGAAGAACAATGGTTTTTCAATTGTCAAAATCGCAGCCTTGATTCATGTACCCCATCTAGTTATTATTGGTTGTGCAGGTAATGGTGTATTTGGATGTTGATGTTTGAAAGGAAAGGAAATGTATATTTATGGTTTTTCCCCGAATTGCTAAACATCAGTTCAGCAACCTTTCATTAGCTACAGATAATTTTTATAGCAATACGACCGCCTTTCTTATAGAATACAATAAAGGGACTGCTTTGGACATCGGACAGTGTATAATATTATTATATATAATTTCTCTTAATACATTACCGCAAATGTCAACTTGAATACACTTTAGAAAGATATTAACATTTTCTTAAAAGTAACAATTGGATTTTGAGAATTTTAATGATAAATTTAAATACCTACTAAAATTCATGAAAAATGCATAAAGATGCATTTTGTTCTTAAATATGCTAAAAGATTCAATATATGCAAATAATAATTAAGTTAAAGTGCCTTTAAATGATGTAATTCTTACACATTAGCACAGAAACTTTTAAATATGCATTTTGCATAAAATCCGATCTCTAGTTATAACACTGATTCAACTATTGGTAATATCAAGTGTTAGCAATATTGTCAGTTTCAAAAAGAAGTTAAGTCACATAAAATATGCAATAATGAATTTCTGCATCATACAAAGAATTTCTGAAATATCTTTGGTGACTATAATTAATTAGCAGACACAAGTTAAAAGTTACAAATTCTTTGTATACAGAAAGCTCAAACAAGTAATAGAGGTTGTGTTACAAAATAAATATAATAAAGGTTACCTTGAATTATGTCAAACGGCAAGTAGCAGAGTAAGGTCCATAAATGATAGTATGTGAAAGGTAGATCCTGTACATTTCCCTATTGACTAAGCTTACAAATGGTGGCTAAGACAGAAAAATATAAACCTTCAAGATCACCATTACAGCAATCAATTTTTAAGAATTTCTAACAAAGTGTTATAGAATAATGAAAAATAACATTGCTTGCTTACATGAATCTAATCCTAATTTTTGGACTCGCAAATGGCTGCTAATCATTGGTAGTAGGATGACCTACCTTTCACAGCACACTATTATTAGTTGTGGCAGTATAAAGATGACATAATCTGGTGGAGAATAATTATTTAGTTTTTTCTGATGAATTGAGTGGAAATAAGAATTTCAAAATAGATATTTACTTAAGGACCCAAAGTGATATTTCTGCAAACAAGGCGAAGAACAGTATTTTTTTGTAACCATTCTTATGAATTTAAGAAAATATTGAAAATTTATACTTTTGCATATATTTGCCCTGCCTGTTGGTTGCTTAGAAACAAAATAAAATTAGTTCATGAAATATTAGCAGTCTCTAAATAACTATTTTATGGGCTTGTCCCTAAAACAGCTACATAAAGAACTACTTCAGAAATGGGTTTACCAAAAGAATTATGGCAGTTGAAGTCAATTTGTAATTTCCCGTAGAAGTCCATTAATCTACAATTTTCTAGATATTCTTATTTTTAAATCAAATGTGTCGATAAAAAAAAGGTAAGTAAAAAGTATCCGATAATTTAATGCACAGTATGAGGAAAAGTACAAGAGATTTTTCTTATATGAAACAACTATTCCATTTTGATGCTGTATAAAACACAGTGTAAGATATACAGGTGTAACATATCAGTCTATGTGGATGGCTCCAATCAGTGGTCGCAAATGTGCGAGTGAGAGAACACTAACATGACTATTACCTTGGTTTAAAGCACTATAAGCAACAAGAAAATATAAACAAATTAATGGAATTTCTGGAAAAAATTAAACAAAATATAGCAAATAAAATATATTTCTAGAGCGAATTAAACAATTTATTGCAAAAGAAAGGAAATTAAAACTAAAATTATGAAAAAAAAATTTTATCATTTATACAAAGACATTGCAATATTTCTACAAGTTCTTTATAATGTTAGAAAAAGTTCGTTTGAGTGCAAAAGAATTAACTCATCCCTTTTCTGTATAACATAAGTTTGGCTCTAGCACTTAAGCATTACACACAAGTATTTAATTTATTATGTGGTCACAGTTTTTTTGCATGAGGGTTAGCCATGGAAATTCACCCAATTTAGCAGTGTGAACATAAGTTTTTTTTAGTTTAAAGCAGTCTTACGTGTATAGTTAAGTTTTTAAAATGATTTTAGGTTAGATTGCATGACAGAACACCAATAAACGCAATGTCAGTTTTATATAAAATGGAATTAACATCTTTAGTAGCTTTTATGTCTTCAGTGTAGTAAGTTATTCTTATTATTATTACCTTTAATAACAGAAATAATATTGAATTGTTATGGGAATAATCTATTTGCAACAAGACATCCTAACTGTTTAATATTCATATTTCAAATATGCAATAGATTTGGCAACGAGATCCTGTTCTGTGCACTGACAGTAATTAGTTTTGAGGTTATCCAAGCTGAACAACAAAATAATAATTAAAATATTTATTATGTACAACCTAACAAAAGAAATTCATGGTCAACTCTCATGCAAAAAAATTGTGAACACAATACCAAGCTATTTAAAATAAACTGGCCAATTATTATTTATTATTTAGCAAACTATTAGAGCAAGTAACAAGGTACTGGGAGGTATTAATGAAAGAATTAAATTTACAAGCAGCAACCTATGAAACAAGAGGCCTTCAGAAGTTATTTCTCTATGATTGGCTATCTGCAAGTCATTAATCAAGTTGTCAAAAGAAGTTTCAAGTTCTGTGCTTAAGTAACTCGTATTTATATGGACTCAAATAGTTAAGATGACACTGGTCTTAGAGCAGGTTCAGTTGATGTGAGATAAAGTACCGACACCAAACAAAATACGATCGCAAATTGAGCTCATTAACGATTTTCTCTCTGCTAGAAGCGCTGTTCTTCCATGTTAAATTTGACATTTAAATCGCAGATAAAAGTCATTATGAATGCCTTGTTGTTGCGCATTATTCTTGATTCTTTGCAAAGTTTGTATCATTTTCATCACTTTCACAATTGAGGGGCAGATGGATAAAGGTGCTATGTGACATTTTTCCGTTTTTTGAGATTTCAGTGTGAATAAAGATGTTATGATGTGCTTTAGTAACCTATGGTATACCTTTTCTAGTCAGTCAAGCGTTACCTAATTCCGATATAAGATATGAAGTGCTATGTAACACAATTCTTGCGTAAATAATGTGAATAAAGAGACTAACATCACAATTCAAAAATGTCATAGTGGTTGCGTAACCGTTTTTTTGAATAAGCTGGGTTAACCCAAATGTCATGTAGTTTGTAGGTATCATCAGATCAGAAATAAGAGTTAAGTTCCCAAAAACGCGTTCAATATGCAACAGTAAGACATTTTTAAAATTACTTTTTCTAAAATTTAATTTTAATAACCTTAAACTTATAAACTGACGTTTCAACTTGTCAAATTTGACATAGAACAACAATGCCTCTGGCGGAGAGAAAATCGTTATTAAGTTCAATTTGCGATCGTTTTTTGTTTGGTGTCGGTACTTCATCTCATATCAACTGGTCTTGAGCAGATCTTCCAATACTTAAACTGAAACAACTAAGGTAGTAAAACAATATCCAATCTAAGATGAGGAGAGATTTAAAATGGATGTTAGGAGAGCTGTTTAAAGAAAATGCAGCATTAGAATTGATCATTGCTTGTATCCAACAACAGTAATCATGGCAAAAGAAACTGTATGCAAGATTAATGCAGGTTAGAAATGCTTCTGATCATCATTAAAACATATTTTTGGACAGAAATCTCCTACAGCACTGACAAGAAGAATGTTTAGCAATTGGTGCAAATTTGAGGTTATTAAATAGAAAACTAGAAGAGATATGAAGAAGAACTGGTGTAGAAGATATCCTATACAGATGTAAATACCTGAAACAGATCTATCGGTTCACCATCTATACAGAGTAGAAGATGGAATTGAAAGTATCTACAATTTCTGTGAAACAAAGGTAAGTAGAAAATACTAGAAGTATGTAATTAAGGCACAACGTGAGAAACTATACTTTTGTGCAAAAATTCAAGGAATTTCTCTTATGAAGAATCTGGGTACTATTGAATAGTTTACTTTTAATAGTTTTCAACAATTTTCTATACAGCAATCTTTGCATACATGATTGATGACTACATTAAGCATACATAGCATAGATGATGGATAAGTAAGAGATTTTGTTACGGTAAAAAACAAAAGAATGATAGTCTTTTTGTAAATTTGATTATGAAAAAATCCAACTATAAATGATAAAGAACCTAATGTCCTAATTACTTAGTTGGACAAGTTCAGTATTCTCAAACTATGAGACACAAACTGTACAAAAAGCAATTAATTTAAAAAACAAGTTTAGAACCTAAACATGGGGTTTATGAACTTCAAGACTTATGTCCGTATTTACTTGAGTGAGTCTATCTATCATTGACTCCAGCAAGCACATCTTGGTTTAGCACGAATGCTCATCCCACAAGCTAAACTCAAGTCATCCGTTTCTTTACTTTGGGGCTGAATAAGCGTTAAATAAGTACCTATGAGGTATATTTTTGAGATGTCTCAATTATAAAATATTAGGACATGCTTGAATAGAACTCAAGTTTGGACCTGGCACAGATACTGACTATAATACATTCATGTTTTTAGATGATTTGTTAAGTTGGAAGCTGTGTGGCTACATTTTTGTTATATTGGATACCATGCATGCTTCCTAAATAACATTCTTAGCAATGATGCCTTTCTTGCATTTTAATCTAATTTGTTTAATTACTTCACACTTGTCAGATAGTCAGATCAAGAAATACTTGACATTTGCAAATTTGAAAAGTGTCTGGCAACATACTAAGAAATAAATGATGGAAAACAACCTTCAAACATCAAGAAGGTATGTCAAAGTCATTCCAACATAAAAAGCCTTATTTATATGATTTTGCATTCCATTCACACAACTCAAACTATCAAACTTCCATGGCTAGGTTTCATCTAGAGACAACGTGAACAGTGTATACAAATACGGCATAATATCCCCTGCACCATCCGTTCTCATTTCAAATCTTCGGCTTCCTAGAATTCCTATATTTTTGGCTGAAGAAGAGCTTCAGAGTTCCTAAAGCGGCCCCCCGCCACCAACGAGGAAATTAGACACGATGATCTTCCTTTTTCCTTCAGAACCATTTCAGTCCACTTTGGGTGCTGTCAAACTACCAAGACGTACAAGATTATACAATTCGGTTCCTATAAAATAGTATGCAACACTTACGAGGTCTGTTCAAAAACTATCGCGAATTTTGAATTTCCGCGGGTTACGTATATTCGATTTTCGATTTTTTTGTGGCGTTATGTTGGTACTCATGTCCCTCACTTATGCCGACAAGTTCGGCCATTTTGAATGTTCAGTTAATTTTTGACAGCTGTTTTGCTTGGACGTGTTTTGGCTCGTCTTCGATTTTTGCCTATTCCAAAAAATGGATCAAAGAATCTGTATCAAATTTTGTGTGAAAAACAAAATTAGGTGCGCGGACGCATTCCGAATGTTGACTGTGGCATATGGTGAAGCTACCTTGGACCGAAGCAACGTTTATCGGTGGTACAGAATGTTCTCAGAGGGCCGAGAAGATGTGAACGACGAAGAGCGTGCTTTTGGTTATGTTACAATTTTCTTCGATTGCAGGGGCGTGGTGCATCATGAGTTCTTGCCACAGGGTAGAACGGTCAATAAGGAATATTACCTGCAAGTTATGCGCAATTTGCGCGAAGCAATCCGCCAGAAACGCCCGGATTTGTGGAAGAACAAAAATTGGCTTTTGCACCATGATAACGCCCCTGCTCACACATCGTTGCTTGTGCGCGAATTTTTGGCCAAAAACAACACACTAATGATGCCGCAGCCACCGTATTCCCCAGACCTGGCCCCCTGTGACTTTTTCTTGTTCCCGAAACTGAAGAGGCCCATGAAAGGACGACGCTACGCTACGATTGAGGAGATAAAGACGGCATCGAAGGAGGAGCTAAACAAGATCACAAAAAATGATTTTCTGAAGTGCTTCGAGGATTGGAAAAAACGTTGGCACAAGTGTATAATATCTGATGGGGATTACTTTGAAGGGGACAAAATAGATATTCATGAATAAATAAATAATTTTTGAAAAAACACAAAATTCGCGATACTTTTTGAACAGACCTCGTATACCAGTGCTGAAAATAATGTGCTTTTTAATGTTACCGGCCCGTCCTATGTGATATGGATAGACACAATGCAGAGATATCAGAAACTGTACGATCAGAGTCATTGGTATAACACATCGTTCAATAAGTCCCGAGACTAACAACGAAAACAAAATTTTTTTTTCAAAAATCATTTTTATTCATCAATATAATCTCATTTTAGAGTGATACAATCTTTCCAACGCCTTTCCAACATTTCTATACCATGTTTATAGAAGGATTTATCCTTTGCTTCAAAATAGGCTTCAGTTTCGGCAATGACCTCCTCATTCGAGCCAAAGTTTTTTCCCTGGAGCATTTTTTTGAGATCAGCAAAGAGCCAGTAGTCGCTGGGGGCTAAATCTGGCGAATACGGGGGGTGGGGAAGCAAATCAAAGCCCAACTCGTAGATTTTTACCATTGTTTTCATGGACTTGTGGCATGGTGCATTGTCTTGCTGAAAAAGGATTTTTTTCTTCTTCATGTGCGGTCGTTTTGCTGCGATCTTCTCCTTCAAGCGTACCAACAAGTCAACATAATAATCACTGTTGATCGATTTACCTTTTTCCAGGTAGTCAATGAAAATGACGCCATGTGTATCCCAAAAAACAGACGCCATGACTTTGCCAGCAGATTGCTGCGTTTTTGGACGCTTTGGGCGGCTTTCGCCAGCCATGCGCCACTCAGATGATTGCCGATTCGACTCCGGAGTGAAATGATGTATCCATGTTTCATCCATGGTCACGTATCGACGCAGGAAATCCTTTTTATTGCGAGTAAATAGCGATAAACAGCTCTCTGAATCGTCGATTCGTTGCTGTTTTTGTTCCATTGAAAGCAATCGCGGCATCCACTTGGAAAAAACCTTTTTCATGCTCAATTTTTCATGAAGGATTGTAAATACGCTTCCAGATGATATCTGTGTCATTTCTGCAATCTCACGGACCTTTACTTTGCGATTTTTCATTACGATTTTGAATACTTCACTCACATTTTCCGGTGTAACGGCTTCCAATGGCCTACCCGAACGTTCCGCATCGTTTGTGTCCGTACGACCACGTTTAAACTCAGCATACCAACGACAAATCGTTGATTTGGATGGAGAGGAGTCCGGGTAACGTTTCTCAAGCCATTGCTGGGCTTCTACGGTGTTTTTACCCATTAAAAAACAATGTTTTATCAACACGCGAAACTCGCTTTGTTCCATTTTTCAAACAAATTACAAAGTGACTTTACTCTAACCTCGATAACTCTGCTGTTTGTGGTCCAATCGACGTGAAATTTTTACACGTTTCATGTGAAGGTTCGCACTCTAGGGAAACGTGGCTAGTTTGGTACTACTAGCACCATCTCTGGGTTAGTCTCGGGACTTATTGAACGATGTGTTATGTGGATAGTTTAAAGCCCAACAAAAAGTTGGGTCGTCATATTCAAAAGCTACAGATTAGACGTTCATCATTGTGCGCAAAGAATCAGAATGTTAAAGCGCTCGTTGCAGACTTTATCAGTCCCATGCTGCTATTTAGCTAGCCATTTGTGTCAGAAAATATAGAACGGTAATCCCACCACTTTTACAGGCAAGTTTGTTTATAACCAGAATAAAAGAATGGCAGGGTGAAAGGTCGGTCCATCGGCCATTCTTTTGATACAGTGATGTACAGACTAGAAACACATTTATTAATACAGGTTCTCAAGTAATAAAACAATTATACAACGAGTCCAAAATAAAGTATTGAGAAGTATGGTAAATGCACCTTGGTACTCTAGAAACAGCGACCTCCATCGAGACCTGGAAATGGAGACTGTGGATGAAATTATCACAAGATTTGCCAAACAACATGAAGAAAGACTTCATCAGCACGTGAATGTTGAAGCCATCCAGCTCCTTGACAACACGCAACTAGTGAGAAGGCTCAAAAGACTTAAACCTTTTGAGTTAATTTGAATTAGTGTTAGAGTCAGTGAAAAGCAGAGAATGGTGCGGTAGTGTACACGTCAGGTGTAGTGTACTTAGTTAAAAGACAGCTGAACTTTAAGGACACTGATGAGTATACCTTAATTTAAGTTTTTTCAAATAGTAAGCTAGGTTAGAATAAAATTGCTCATTGGTCATAATTGACCAGATTGTAATACTAAGACAATAAAAAAAAAAAGGTTCTCATTCGATGCCACGTCGCTGCTGTACGCGAAACGTAAACAAACCTAATAAATTATAAACAATCAGAGAAGAGAGACCACAAGGAACGAAATTATATACAAATACAGATGATCTTTATATCTTTTTTCAATTTCAATTTTGTGTCACCATCTCGATTAATCTTCGACATAAATGTTTATTAATAGTTTATTACTGACAGAGATGAAGTATCTGAATTATTATTTGTGTGAGTGGAATAAAAAAACGAACCCGAGCACTCTGTATTAGCCTGTCGTCTGTCTATAGTATTTTACTTATCAAAGACATAGCAAGGATTTTTTATGAATTATGGCAATCACGTAGCTTGATTTATTAGATTCCAACCTTCAACCATGTATCCATTCTTCATTCAACATTTTATATCGTTAATTTGCTCATTCATTAAAGGTACTACATATTATGTACTTGAAACTCACACTTTACTTCTTCATTCAACTTCATTTTGAAACGTTTATCTTGCTTTAATCTTGCGAATAAACAAATTAAACAATTGTTAATAGTACATTATTGTCATGCTTGTCTTTTATTTAATAGTTGTGGTTTCACTGGAATAATAAATTACGTAATGTTTTTTGGATCATCCTGTATATCGTTAGGTTGCAAACACCAAGATCTTTTACACTCCAGGTAGTATTTCGTACCCTTTGTTTACTTTCTGTTTTCAATTTTAGTTCTGAAGAATATTAATAATTTTTATATTGCACAAGAAAAATATACATAATCATAAGAATTCGTATACGTGTAGGTAGTACGACTACTATACTATAATTTACAGACAAAAAGAAGTTTATTGAACGTGGTTTATCAAGATCTTTCTCGGTTTGTATTTAGCACCTTCATTTGTATTATTATTAGATATAATATTTCTTTCTCTATGCCTTTCGGTTTGAAGTGTCAACATTTCAGGCCTACTGTTTGTTTACGTCTAACGTTCAAGGTTAATTGACTCTAGTTGAGATTGAATTTGCGGTAGCACGTTCTTCTTGATTACATTACATACATATGTAGTAGTATCTGCTTCCTTTGAACAGGAACCTATTAGAATTTCGTGCTCGTTGGATTCCAGTTAGTCAGTTGCAGTATAAATTTCTGTAAATGTGTCGATAAAATCATCTACCTATTAGTAAATTAGTTGGCAATAGTTTGTTCTAGTATAAACGAAGTTATCATTTTGCTATTTCCTGAATTCCATTATAGAAATGCATAAAACAACCTTATAGCCTCAAGCTACCCGCGTTGGGGTAAGAGTTCTAAAATTGTTCTAATAATTCCCGTGTTTTTCTTCAAAACAGTTTTCAATATTCGTTCGTACCGAAACCGTTTTAGCGTTCACATATTCCGAGAATTTATAATATAACCTATAACCTTAAAGCTGAATATTTTTATTGACCTTCTAATAGATCTTCAACTGTACCACACATATAAATATTAAAATCAACGTAAATTCATTCCTATTCTCAAGCAATCACATTAAGATAACTATTAACATTATATCCGTGTTCACTTTAACTGTTTTAGTATTATTTATTATTACGCACTTAGTTAAAACATACATATCACGACAACGTAGTATATGCAGTACTTATGTATCTATGCCCGTAACATAACCCCATAGACCTTTTATATCTACTAGAAATTTATGCAATATATCAACTTAATATAATAATTTCATCAGTTTTTCTTGTACAAACATAAAAATCAAATCTGTTATATTCTGATATTTAGTAGATACTGAAGATAGTTAGCAAGAGAACCAATACAAAACATTATAGTGCATTGTAGTTCGATGCGCAGTTTGCAAAATTTCGTTTGCTTTTGGAACCCTTACTATTCTTGTATTATTAATTCTTTCGCAAAACGTTTGGTCACATTCAAAACCGCAATAAAAATCGATATTAGCTTGTTTCAGTGTTAAGAAGTTATTATAATACATATAATCACCAAGACTGAATTTTCTATCATTGCAAATTAACGACAGACTCACTTACCTACTATGTCTGATAAGCGTAAATGATAACATGTTGTGTAAGAAACTCGTAAGCTAATTTCGATTAAAATTACTTAAAAAATAACTATAAAGTAATATAAAGTATTGCTTACCGTTCGGTAACAAGAACTTTAACCTCACACTCTACATGTAAAATTCCGCGCGCAATTGGCGTTATTAGGTTTTTATATTTATTGCTGCTAAATGCTGAGGCGGTTTCAAAATAAGCGCCATCTGAGGGTCTAGAAATAAATCAATCCGAAGATAAAAAAATGTAGTTCTTGTGTTTGTGTATTATATTTTGTTGTGACGGTGATAGATTTCTATGTGGTAAATAATAATTTGCACATGTACGGTGAGGGTATTAAATCATGTACGAATACTGTGTCAGTAAGATATTATAATGTAAGATTATATTTTATTACAGAAAGAAAAACTACGTTATTAAAATAGTTATGCTATTTGGTATCCAGTTTACTATACATAATATATTATATGGTGTACTTAAAAGTTGTTATTTATAATATAATCAAATTAAAAGCATTTAAGCATGTACAGTAATGTTAATCACAACTCCTTTTTTCGAAGTTCAAGTTTCTGTACATATTCTCATACATTAAAATCAAGTCAGTGGTTTGGCAAGAAATGACTTTAAAGCTAAAGTAATTCACTTTTGCTAAATCATCTTTACTGGTTCATATGTAAGTATATTGAATGAAATTAAAAATGAACAATGAAGTACTCTACCTCTAATGTCACTATTATCTAATGAATCATTTCAACTGATTTTACTTTCGCTTTTCTCGATTTTTATCTAATCATCACAATAGGTAGTAAACAAAATACCTTTGATGAAAAAGATCTTACAGAGAGTTATCAAAAATAGCTAATCACGCTACAGCTACACACATAGCAGAGACACGTCATACCGACGTAAGTGTTTGGTCATTCATAACGTCAATCTTCCCATTAAAATGACGTGTTGTAAACGTAAATATTACATACATAAGTCACAGCCCAGTGACGTCATATCACAACGTCGTTTTGACGTCACACCATAACGCCACCTTGACGTCAGTTAAAAAGCCACAAAGACGTCCCTTGAATGTAATAAATAAACTACAATTTACAAAAAGAAAATATATTATTAGAATATAGATACAAATGCAGTTACAGAAAAACGAGAGAAACCCACACAGTAGATGTGACCTGTGAACCAAAAAATTCCACCTCAAGAGACTCACATTTTGAACTGTTTGTATTTTGATTCAGATATAAGTACTAGGACAAATTCAATGACTGTCAGTTTGAATTTCAAGTTATTTTGAGTTTGACAAATCTTAAATCTATATTTTTTTTATTAAATGCTTTTTTATTGATTTATCTATATAATTTGTTTATAATATCGAATATTCACAGGTTTTGGTTCTATTGATGGTTGATAGTTCTAACGAATTAATCTGTTATGACTAATATTCATTATTTTACAAGATCAATCAATATTTTTGGTTCATGGTTACAAATACAAAATCTGAACTAAATAGTATAAAAACACTTACATATTATAATACATCTATATACCAGGTGTATACCTATGAAATGAGACTTTCAGCTATTAGACCACAGATGTCGCTAGGAGTATTTTTAAACTGTCCCAAATGTCTTATTTTTTTTCGTCTGTCATCTGTCAACAATATTCAATTCATTGTTTGTGATGTTTCATACAACAACGCATTTTTTTCGCTCTTAAAAATGTCGAATTTCGTGCCTTCAAACTACGATTTGCGGACATCGTTGATTTTCTGTTATCAATTGAAGAAAAACGCTTCTCAAGCTCATCAAATGCTTATAGAAGCTTACGGTGGACATGCTCTAAGCAGAGCACAGTGCTTCAGGTGGTTTGAAAAATTCCGAAGTGGTGATTTTAGCGTGGAGAACGAGGAACGTGGCCGGCCACCGAAAAAGTTTGAGGACACCGAATTGCAAGCATTGTTGAATGAAGATGATGGTCAAACGCAAGAAATGATGGCAGAGCAGTTGGGAGTGACCCAAAAAACCATTTGCAAACGTTTGAAAGACATGGGCATGATTTTAAAGGTCGGAAGATGGGTGCCGCATGAACTGACTGAAAGGCAGCAAGAGAACCGAAAAACCACTTGTGAAATGCTGCTCTCCCGGTTCAAAAGGAAGTCTTTTTTGCATCGAATCGTTACGGGTGATGAAAAATGGGTCACAAGCCAAAATCAACGGCCAAACCAAATCGCTTCGGCCGCAAGGCAATGCTGTGTGTTTTCTGGGATCAGCATGGTATGATTTGGTACGAGCTATTAAAACCAGGTGAAACAGTTGACGGTGCACGCTACCAACGACAATTGGCCGATTTGAACAGCGCTATACACCGAAAACGCCCAGAATATGCCGATCGGCGTCACAAAGTAATTTTTCTTGATGACAATGCACCACCACATCGAGCAAGAGCGACCCGGGAATTGGTGGAGACGTACGATTGGGAACCGCTGGTGCATGCGGCTTACTCACCAGACTTGGCGCCTTCCGATTATCATTTGTTTGCATCGATGGGCCACGCACTTTCCGAGCAGCGCTTCAATTCTCACGAAGAAGCCAAAAAATGGCTCGATGATTGGTTTGCGGCCAAAGACGGCCAATTTTTTTGGCGCGGCATTCACAAATTGCCTGAGAGATGGGTAAAATGTGTCGCTAGCGATGGCTATTATTTTGAAGATTAAATTTGTAACCATTTTTTGTTAATAAACGTTTAAAATTGAAAAAAAAAGTCTCATTTCATAGGTATACACCTAAGTACACTCACTTGCAAAACAAAAGTACACAAGCACAAAAAATTTGCGACTCTTCATTAGTGTAGTATTGCAATTCATTCTTCATTTTATTGGCAAGTGTATCAGTTAAAACATGTTTCAGGGTATTATTTACTCTTGATGTTAAGTCTCTTCCACCCAGTATAGATAAATATGAGCTCTACAACAAATACAAAAGAAATGCATACAATAACATGCAATAAGAAATGACTTACAAATTCAATCAATGTTCAGGTTTCTGCAAGTATTCTTCAATATTTTGCAGCTCCTGTTGATTTGATGCTGGCAGACTTAAGGGAATCTCTGGAATTTGAATTGTTGAATTTCTAGAGACAGGACGGTTATGAAGAATGCTCAGAATCTGATTATTCTGTTGCTATAAATGTGCTAAAGTAGAAAGCACTTTTTTCAAAACTAAAAATCAAAAAACTGTATTAAAGTTTCCTTTTTTCTCTACAAAATCAAGTTTACCAGCATTTATGTTCAACTCTGTTTCACAAGGAGTATAGGTAGCTGATAACTGATTGTCAGCAGACGCAGCTACTAAATATGACGTTATTGGTGTTGATGTCAACTGAGATGATCATCCTGCTTCTAAACTACAACTATACTGAAGGCAGGAGATGCTGCACCTATACATTTTTCTATTTTAGAATAGTATTTTATGCTAAAATGATTGCTTACCAGATGTTGTATTTTTCAAATTGTTTTGGGTAATTTTTCAATTTTCTCTGAGTAAACTTTGTGAGAAACTTCCTTGCATTTTCTTCTCTAGTGCTATTTCTTATTATTTTTATCTTTGGAAGATAGGATTTTCCACTTAAAAGTGATTGAGAACAATCATCTTCCACAGCCTTTGTGCTTACTGTAAAAATACATTATATTACCTTTGATTGGGGTATTAAAAATCTCTGTTGATAGTATTATTATTAATTGGTTACCAAAAGCTCTGAAATCTTTCCAACGTCCCAAGAATAAATAAAATGAAAACTAGTGCACCGAATACAATTATATAATAGAATATCATAATTGTATACACCGTACTATTATACTTTTAAATATTTTAAATTTTAATATCAGTTAATATTAAAACGGTACCTACAAAATCCTAGCGATAAGTCTGATGTAATATGAATGCAGCTTTACGAATTTTCCCAACGTACATTTTGGTACATCTGTGTATTAACAATTTCGGGGAATCCCCGAACTTGATGGCAATAACCTTATGCAAGTCTTAAAAATTCTATACGGTTTATAACAATTTCCTTATTCTTTGTTCAGTACAAATGTAAAATTCAATAAAAGTCCCGGTAATAGTAATATGATCTTTGGGACGCTGAATCGGATTGTTGATATAAACACGTAACTACCTACTGAACTTCGTTTCGTAAAAACATTTTGGCCAGCCATTTTTAATATAATAGTATATTATTGTATTACTTGCTTTCAGGATATCCTTTATACTAACTAGTTCTTATTGCATGAAACTATAATACTTACCTAAATTTACTTATTCAAAAGCAAATTTCACAACGTGAACACCGTCGATATAACACAAACCACACAAACACAAAGATACCTGCGACCTATGACGCATTGGCGCAGACTCACGCTGTACTCGCAGGATCTTGTCAATCTTGTATAACACATATGACACAAGCAAGAAATTCGAGTTATATCTAAAAGTTCCGATCTACTTGAAGCGCCAAATTTTCGGCGCTAATTTTTAATTTACATTTTTAAATTACATTATTATTACATTCAGTTAAGTTGAATTATTTTCTAAACAGAATATTCATATAAAAACCCAAAAAAGTATAAATAAATCGTAGATATTTATTTTTTTTATTTATTATTATTTATTATATTTTTATTTTTGAAACTGACAAATAGATACCAATGAAATTTTCAGATTTCTTCTTTTATTGTAGAATATAAAGCTATTATTATATTATCGAAAGCTGGAAACCGGGTAAAAGGTGTAGATTTTATTTAATTTTTTTTTGAGATAAAGGTACATATAAACGTCAAATAGACGGTTTCGTGACGTCTTAAAAATTACGTTTTTATTTCGTCCCAACACTTACGTGTTTAAAACGCCAGTTTTTGGGCTTACGACATCGACAACCAAAATTACTTACCGTCGACGTCAATATAACGTGTGTCTGCTATGTGGGTATAGAAGTTTACAATTCTTATCAAAACTATTACTTTCATTTTCATATCAAAATTAAAATTACCAGTGCAATATTGTAGGTATAATAAAAATTAAATGACTCTCTGATAGAACATGAAGCATTCATAGTGGCGGACATAAATGCCTCACAGACTCCCAAACTTCAAACACGAGGGGGATCCCTCTACGAACCACATGCGCTCGCCACTGAATTAGAGGGCCCCAGAGTCCCTAAACACATACAGGGTGATTCCGAAATAAAGGGTATCCTCTTAAGGGTGAATAGCGGTGTGATAGTACATACATTTGCGATAAAAAACGGTAGGTAAAAACTGCATAGTTTCCGAGAAAAATGCAATTGAAATTTAATCGCTAAGCCAAGCCGGTCCTGCTCTCGTACTTTTACTTAAGCAAAAATTGATAGGGGTTGACTGACTGGCCTTGTCATTGGCAGGTAGCACTTGCTATTTATGTGAGGGGTATAATAGTTTATCTGGTTTCTACAATGCCATAAATAGCCAGTAGGAACTTTTACTTTTTAATCTGCAAACGGAAAAATATTAAAATTTTACTGTTGGTGATTTTTTTCTGTAAACTTCCGAAGAACCAAAAACTTCACTAAGCATTATGCTACATAAATAAAAATTAGTCGAGTTTATTAAATTGAATTAAATACAGAGGTGATAGTTAGTAGTACCTTCCATACGCATGTTTCATTCAAGTAGTGTGTGTAATCCATTGCCATTTAAAATGTTTCCTATTCATGTGAATAATTAATAATAAGGGATTAAAATGTTGCTTGTGAGACTGGAGTCTAATTGTTCGTAACATAAATTTTGTTATTATTTTTTTTACTGTTTTAACGAATTTCAACAACCCTGCATGTTATCCATACTTTAGATTTAAGAAGGGAAAGTTATAAAATGTCCAGGGGGTAGCTTATGATGGCATTTATTGTTCATTGTGCTACTACAGCTGCACTATTAGTTCCAAGAAAATAGGCATGTCTGGTAAATTTTCGTTCTTGCACTACAAGGGTTTGAAAACACCGTAAATCTTCTTAACTTTCACTTTTTACTCCGAAGGCGAGAATACAAAGAACACTTTCCTTTTTCTAACCAGAGGCGGCTTCAGTATTTAATATTTCGGAAAATTGTGAAGATTTTCAACTTTCACGGAGCCACTTCGTTTCTTCATTTTTTGTCTTCTTTTAGCCTCACTTAGCACCTATTAAAAGGATACCCTTTATTTCAGAATCACCCTGTATAGCCTGTAGCCTTTGTCACTCTTACCACATGAGTTTTAAGATTACACGAAACTGTTCAAAATATGTTTAACGCTTGTCTTTGATTCGAAAATTATGTTTATCAAATACACGTTCTACCAACTTTGGTGCAATATACGCGCAGTAAAGATTTTCAGCGATAGTCAACTTAACAACAATAAAATAGTCATTTAGTTTAAAAAGTAATAAACAATTGAACTTTAGAACAGTTTTTATTTTATGGCGACACTTGTTTATCTCGAATGTCAGTGAATGTTGTACATAAACGTCTTCCTTTGTAACGTATACTATGTAAGGATTATTCCTTATGCTAAGAATATCGCTAAACATTGTTTAAAAGCTGAGAATTTATGCACGTATTTACAGTCCATGCTTGAGCTCTACTTAAGCATACTCTAACTTTTTATAGTTGAGACTTGACTGAAAAATTTGAACTCGTACTTGCGCTGAGGTTCAAGGTAAAGAAACATGCGACTCAAATTTAGGTTGCGAGCTGAGCATTCGTGCTGAACAAAGAGCTACTTTCCGGAGTACTAATCATTAACAGCTTAAGCTATCAGTCAAAACTCATTGCAGCATAATTGCTTTGTTCAGGCGAATAAGATTTATGGTTTGTTGAATTCATATAGTCATTTTAATAGCGATACAGACTAACAAGAATACTGGATTTTGGAGCCGTTGTCTAGCAACAGGATTTTCACAGCGACACAAAAGTAAAAGGCCATGTTCATTTTTCAAAGCTTAAGTCGTTTATTTATCTTTCTAAAATACATTTTAGGATGATTTTCTCCGGATTTACTCGTTTTTCTTTTTAAATTCAAGCTTGGTTTCCACTTGGAGATTTCTATCAAGCCAAGGGAATTTAACAAAATTGCCCCACTTTTGGTATCACGGTTCTTTCATAACCTTGATTTTTGGAAAAAAACTTTCGTCAAAACTGCGCTAGCTCATTAAAGGCAACCTACTGTCGCAGTGGCGGCTGGTGACGCACAAACCACGTGATCGCCACTTGATTTGTTTGTTTCTGTATAATTTGAAAATTTCAACTAATCAAGCGTGGTTTATACATCCCCTAAAGTTGAGGTTCATTTAGAACCACTTCCAAAGCAGGGTCATTTAGAGTCCAATTCCAAATTGTGTCAGTGCATCAATTTTTGTTATTTACAATTCAGGAAATTACAACTTCGAAAATGAATTTCTGTGCAGTGCCATCTCTTAGAATATTATTATTACAAATAGAGTTTTAATTCGCTACCTTCGCTACCTTTTGTTATGATCGGCATAACCTTTAACTGCTAAACAACATCCAGGTGAAATTACTTCACTCCGAGGTTTTTTTAACTGAAACTCAACTAACCCTGGTAGTTTATCAAATGATGATGTAGACATACGGGTAAAATTAAAAAACAAGACTTCATCATGCAGTCGCATCTTTTGCAATAAACATTCATAATGCCCCTAGTACTGATGCTTTTGTAGAATTGGATGTTACCCAGTATCTTCTTGGTTACCGTTGGTTACGTTTTATATTATCAATCTGGTATTGTCTCTTTAACACACACAAGCTAAATTAGCTAATAAGTCAACTAACTAACTTTTTTTTTATCGTCCATAATTATAATAACCTACAAAAGCAAAAAGCATTTAAAACCAACACTTTAAAAGAATCTCAATTTCACATTTATCTGAAGTTATAACCGTTATAACTAAATGTTTTTGTTTTCATTGCAAAATCGATTTTCAGGATCGCAGCTTTTTACAAATAAAAAACGTAATAAAACTAATTTTACGGCTCTTTAGGTTATAGCAGAATCACAATCAAAAACAAACAACTAAAAACGATGTTTTAAATAAGGTAAATTGCGCATGTGTCAAAACTGAATGTACATACATAATTAGAAATTGAAGTGAAGACAGCGAACACCTACTTAAAGAAGAGACACTCTCTGTCGGCATCTTATATATGGTTGTACCCATTTTCTATTACCTTGAACAAGTTGAGGGCTGATTATTTGTATTGACGGCAGATGACGATATCTTACATTTTTATTATCGCCCGGTTGTTTTGGCAAATTACGAACTGTCAACTGAATTATAGGTTAGAAATGACAAATTTTTCGAATTTGACAATGGCACAACGCTGACATCACCGGAAGTACCCGATTGCAGAAATTTTTCTAGCAAGCCTCGTATTTAAAAAAATTACTATACGCGACTATTTTTATAAACAATATACTAACCTTTCTGCATCCTTCAGAAATCTAAATAACAATTATATCTTTCTGTTTTTTTGTGTGTTTTGCAATAATTTTCCTGCACACATATTTGAGCTTTTCATATTGATGTAAATAACAACACGTTAATAATAGTCAGTCTTGCAAACACGTGGTAACACAAACACTTAAACATTTTTAAATACCTTTAAAAAAACACCGATGCTGATCCTATCACGTCGAAAATCGAACATAAAACAAAGCCAGTTGATTGTGATACAAAGTACTGACACCAAACAAAAAACGATCGCAAATTGAGCTCGATTTGCTCTCCGACAGAGGCGCTGCTGTTCTATTTCAAATTTAACAATTTTAAACGTCAGTTTATAAGTTTGAGGTTATTAAAATTTAGATTTCAGAAAAAGTAATTTTTAAAATACTTTGCTATTGCATATTGAACGCGTTTTTGGGGACTTAACTCTTTATTTCTGATCTGATGGTACAAGATATTTGGGTTAACACAGCTTATTCGAAAAACGGTTACGCAACTACTAAAAAATCTTTGTTTACAGCAATTTATAAAAAATAATTGTAAAAGTAATGAAAATGAAAATGACTTCTAGGAAATAGAAAATATTAATGCTCATACAAACTTTGCAAAGAATCATTAATAATACGCAATAACAAGGCATTTTATCTGAAATTTAAATTTTAATAACCTCAATCCTGTACACTGACGTTTAACATTTAACGTCGAATACAGCACCTTTAGCGGGAGGAAAATTGTTAATTAATCCAATTTCCAATAGTTTTTTGTTTGGTGTCGCTACTTTGTATCACAATCAACTGGCTTTGACATGCAATGACAGCCCGCGCCCTCGACGTAAACGACAGTAAATTTAGTAAGCTGCGCTGAACTCGACGCATGCGTTCTGAAAATTAGGATAACAATCTAATAAGTCAGGTGTCCCTTCTTCAAATACCTGTTCGCTGGTGGAGATTTGCAGTTTGCATGCTTAAATTTCGCCACCAGAGTCAAAGTTTAGCCAAGTCGACAACGAACTTTTACTGTAAACAGGTGTATGTGTTTTGTGATGTAAACTAAGGTGTATGTGTTCTTCTGTGATGTATAAACATCTACCAGTGGACAGTGGTGCCATATAAAGGGTTTTCCAATAAGAGGTGTTATTTTGATATTCAAAGAAAAGTGCCATTTTTTAATATAAATGATCGGATGTTTATTTCATTATAAAGAGGAAGGTATGCCGTTAATAGTGGAAAATAACATCAGGCAAATGACCACCACGACCACGCTTACAGGACAATATCCTTTTCATGAAATTTTCCATAACCAAATCGCAAAGTGGCTGCCCTATGTCCTCGATAGCCTCACGAATTCCATCTTTGAGGTCTTGAATCGACGCTGGGCTGTTGGCGTAGACCTTCTCTTTCACGTGGCCCCAAAGAAAGAAGTCGCAAGGTGTTAAATCACAAGATCTCGGTGGCCAATTGTGATCACCTCTTCGAGAGATAACACGGTCCGGAAACTTTTTCCGTAAAAGATCAATGGTTTCGTTGCTTGTGTGGCACGTAGCGCCGTCTTGTTGAAAGTAAACGTTGTCCAGATCAATACCATCCAATTCCGGCCATAAAAAATCGTTAATCATCTCTCGATAGCGCAATCCAGTCACCGTAACTGTTGCTCCAGCCTCATTTTCGAAAAAGTAAGGTCCAATGACTCCGCCGGACCATAAACCGCACCAAACAGTCACACGTTGAGGATAGAGAGACTTTTCAACAATAACTCTTGGATTTTCTGAGCCCCAGATCCGACAATTTTGCTTGTTGACGAAGCCACCGAGGTGGAAATGGGCCTCATCACTCAAGATGATTTTTCGATGGAATTCTGGATCATTTTCATGCATTTCAACGACCCAATCAGCAAAGACACGACGTTGTTGATGATCGGCCGGCTTGAGTTCTTGTGTTAACTGGACTTTATAAGCCTTAAGACCCAAATCTTTATGCAAAATACGGTGTAATGACGTTTGTGGAATGGCTAATTCCAAAGAACGACGAGGAATGGACAAACCTGGGTTTTCTTTAACACTTTCGGCTACAACAGCAATATTCTCGGCTGTTCTTGAGCGACGTGCACGGGTTTTATTCTTCACATCACTAACTTGTCCCAAGAGCTCGAATTTTTTCACCAATTTCTGTATTGCGGTCCGACAAGGTGCTTCACGGTGACCCAAAAATGTTCGAGTTTTACGAACCGTCTCTGCCAAATTTTCACCATTTTTATAGTGAATTTTAATAATTTCAATGCGTTGTTGAAGCGTGTATCGTTCCATATTTATTAATGGCGTAGTTTCTACTTGTCAAATGTCAAAAAATGATAGCTTCAAAAGTGACATCTACCGAAATAGCGGGCTATTCAAAATAACACCTCTTATTGGAAAACCCTTTACTTAACATGAAATTCAGACTTTGCGGTTGAAGTGCGCATTTAGGGAACTGATTGTAAATGAGCCTTTAGGTCACCAGCTGCCACAGCTGTTGTGTATTTCTCTCCAAGTAAATTGTATGTAAAACAAATTAAAATTATTGATTCTCAGTTTTTATACACGGAAGAGTGACGCTAGTCGCTATTGTTCTTTGATGAAACAAAAGAGAATTCTTGCTTTGGCGGTTCTTGGCAATTATTCTAGCGTTTTGGAATTCTGACGATCAACATCTAGACTGCTCTAGAACGGTTCGTAATACCGCAGATTTCTCAGACATTTTGTGAATGCCTAATTTCGTTGTCACGTAAGATAGTTTTATTATTTTTGCGCAAATTTATTACTTAGTACCTGTGAAGCAACAGCATGGGGAGTGTTTTGCTAAAAAATTGCTTATACCTACTATTATGGATAATATGCGTGCAACGAGATAGCACCAGGTAGGTCCCATAATTATCTCCAACAATTTAAGCCCTGGAGATGGTTTTAGTGAAACATGGAAACGCTTGTATCGTTTGTTGATAGTAAAGAGACACTTTAGGACTATCCAATATGATTAGGACTGACAAAAAAATCTTGTCCTAAATTAACCAATTTTAGGATACTACTTAGGGTAAATTCTTGTTTTGATTATATTATTTTATGGAAATATTTTGGACCCTTCCATTTGTAATAGAGGATATTAGTGTGACGTCACTGACTCCAAACAAATTCGTCATGCGTGTAATTTTCCGTAGGTATAGCTATCAAAAAGTTATATAACAATTTGGTGGTAAAATAGAAATTTGCCTAGTGGCTTGTGCTAAAACTTCAAAGATGTTATAAACTATTTAACAACTATTTAGAGTCAATGTTATCAAAATTGCCTACAGATAGGGGTTTGACGTCACCACTAATGACCTCAATTTTAAATTAGTTGGCAGGCAGTTCTTTATCTCTGCATGGGCTTAAATTTTATTATGGTTGGTTATTTTTCATTTTGGCAAAACACAGTTTTAATCAACGTAAGTACCCCAGCAATACCAACAGAGAATTCATTTATTAATTTATATTAATGTCAGTTGTGAATTGTTTAAACTTATAATTCTGAATCAGTCTAGATCTGTTTCATTATTCGTTTTCAGTTTGAGGATAGATAGATATTTCTTCTCATTGCGGAATTACTTCCATTCATAATTTATAAATTTTCTGTTAGAAGTGAAATACAACTTTGAATATTAGTATATTTCTTCTTCCGACTTGTTTAGTTTTTGTTTTATAAAGATGAGCATTCACTACTATATTTATTTACTATAGTGCCCTCTGGGACAATAAGACTTATTAATAAAGATTATATAATTTAATTTTAATTAAAATATTTTCTTTAATATGGATATGTGCATTTTGGATTGACTTTATTAATTACAAGTTAAAGATTTCTTTTCTTACAACTTAAAAAATAAATATAAAAAATTCATTTAATAGTGCATAGATCTATAATAATTACACAACTTAACAATAAATAATTCTCCTTTAAGTATATAAGGCTAATAAATATAACAGAGATTTATCGTGATCGCATTTCACCTATTACTTTAAGCATAATAATACTAAAAGCGAAGAACTTTGTTCTTCGATTAGACCTTTAATTAGTTTTCACCTTTTTTAGACATTTGGTCAGGAAATTGCATACACTAGTTATATATTCTTCTCTATGGTGTGTGTAATGTTTAACATGGGGACTAGCATCGAATCGTAGCGACGTTATCTCAGCTCCGTTCTGTTTCCTCTTTTCCATGAAGTTTTCCACGTCCTAGAAAAATGTGCTTTAGAATGTTATTTTTTAAGGTAGTACCTCCGGTGCATTCATAACATATAAAAAGTGCTAGCTTTGATCGCGAATATCTCCTCTATTAAACGGGCTAAAATTTTCAATTTTAGCTATTTGCTAAGAGAAGATTATTCTTTACGTATACACGCAATTTCATTAAATTCCATAAAATACTTGATACTTTTATATAATAACTTTAAGGTAGTATCTCTGTAAACCCACTTTTGTATGAAAATTAATGAGATTACGTGTACACATAAATAACCTTCTCTTAGCAAACAGCTGAAATTGAGAATTTTCGCCCGTTTAATAGAGGAGATATTCGCGATCAAAGTTGACACTGTTTACATGCTTTGAATATACCAGTTAACTAAAAGTTACATATTTCCGTCATAACTTTAAAACTTTTCTATACATTTTTTCAAAAAAACAACTTATTTATAAATTAGTTTATTATGAATATTTTAAATTAAAAAAGAAAGTTTTTGCCCGATTGGTTAAAAAGATAAACATTTTTAAATTATGCAAGTTTAAGCATTTCTTGGTAAGTAGACGGGTATGTCATTGAGCGTCTGGCTCATGTAGTTGTGTGTATATGTATACATGCAGTATCTGAGTATAGAATACAGTTTCTGACAAAAGTAATGAACACTTGACTACTGATGCTCGAACTATTTTACGTTTACACGAGAATTTATTTTTGGACCGAACTGTACCGGAGATACTACCTTAAATCAAGCCCGCTTAGTCTAATTCATAAAATGCATGTGACTAATTTGGACGAAACATTACTACAAAAAATTTCTGTGTAAACCTATGTACTTACCGTATAGAGGATTAACGTATCAGCCTTAGAGTATATAAAATGTTGTGGACATTTATTAACTTCTCGTTTCAAATATTCGAATGGATCAGATTGGAAGTTGTCCGGAAAGAAGTAACTTTTTATTATCTGTATCCATAGTAAAAAGATTCCATTCATATTAAGATCGATAGTAACATAAGATTGCATTACGTTTTAACTTACATCGTATTCCCACATTATAATTAAAAATGCCGTGACTAGTACCGTAACGGGAATGTTAAAAAGAAAACTTCCACCTATTATTGCTGACATTGCTCTGAATAAACTGAGTATTCTCCGTGGTCCCGGAGCTGAATCGAATATCACACCTTTTAGCTGAAATCAGATTCGTAGCAGTTAATGTAATAAAAGCAGTTTTTCTTTCGTTTCACGTTTAAGCTGGCCAAAATGGTCTTGTTAAGATAGTACAAGCTTATAAACGTTTTAGTTAAAAAATTAAAAGCATCTGAATTCAGTTCAAAATTGAAAAAAAAAATCAAAGCTGCCATCATTATGTGTTCGCTATTGCTGCTCCTTCCTTAGTAGATAATGCCAGGATATGAGAATCAATGGTACAGTAAAATCAGACGACTTTGTCCAGGGTTTCGTAAAACTATCGTTGGTCTTTTTTTCTAGAGCAGCGGCTCATAAAATCAGAAAAGAAGAGATAATAAAATACGGACGTTTATTAGATATGTCAGTTTACCTGCCGTTCCTCATGGACTTGTTACACGTGTCAGATATATCAATTTTGTCGTGTGTTCTATATTAAATAAGGACTAGTTTTTTTTATATTTATAAAAGCAGTTTTTGTTTTCATTTTTAAATAGCATTAAATAAAAGGTTGTAATTAATTTTGAATGTTGCGCTCAAAAACTCAATCAGATTATTACTGTGTTGCTAACTCTTTATACATCAATTTGTGGAAAATTACACAAATTTGCTTTAACAAATTCTACTTTTGTTTCTAAATGTTATTATTAGAATAGTGATGAAAAGAAATGGAAAAGGCACAACACAAACTTATACAAGTAAGCAACATAAGATAATTTGAAGGTTTATGTTAGGTTAGGTAACAAACAGATTAAAATACCGGAATACTGCCGGCGCTGTGACTTTTTAGTGGTTACAGCTGCAATGGCATCGACCATCGTCATCACGTCAGCTACCATCAAAGATTTAAACTTTGTTAATTTATTTCTGTTTCCGTGATTTAAAACAAATTTAAAAAAATAATTTGGAGTCTACTTATAATAAACTTTTATATGTAAAATCAAAAATTGTCAAATGAGCCCATTACACCAGCGTTTCTCAAGAAATTTCTTTAAGAGAAATGCAAGATCGGGATATCAGACTAGAACTAAAATTAATTAGTTAACTAAAACTAGAATAGATATTTTGAAGAATCATAGCTAAAACGGGAACTGTTATTTTAAATTTTATTTTTTTCTCAACCGGAACTGTAATCATTACACAGCCCCACAAAAAAAGTAAAGGTTTTGACCTGGGATCGTGCCTATGGTAGTCCGATGTATTTTTCGACGCTGAAACCGAATCCGATCTCAAAATAACAAATATACCCTCAAAATCTTGCGCTAGACCAAAAAAACACCTCCAAAATAGGGTAAAATCACACCTTACACATGCTGACAATTTGAGGTTAAACCAACAACCAAGTACCATGAAGGTGTTTAAAAAGGGTAAAACTACCCCTTACATCAAAATACGATAAATATTTAAATGTAAAAGATTGATAAAGTACGTAAAAGTGTAGCATTTGAAAACCTACCTCCAGTATATGGCCAAACATCCCTCCCTCCCGTTCCTGAGAAGATTAGACCACTTCAAAATGAGTCTTAATCGCCCCTTAGATTAAAATACAATACATATACGCAGAAAATGGCTTAAAACAGCAAATGTTTGGTATAGGAAAAGTGTTGAACATACAGTAAAGGTTTATGTCCAAATACTAAACATTTAAACAAGCGTTTAATATAACTGTTAAAAATCATTGAATCTACATTGAATTACACTTGTTTGATTGAACTATCAAATAGTGATGGTCGCCAGACATAATAACCCAAGGGTGTCAAATACGGTGATCGATCAGGCCATATTATCGGCCCGTTTCGCCCTATCCATCTTTTGGGAAAGTTGGCATTTAAAAAGTTTTTACATGTAGTAAAACTTATAAAGTTTTAACGTTTTTATTTGTAAGGATAAAAATACACATACACATAAATGTGAAAATATTTATTTTAAAAAAACTTCACTTCTCTTGTACATAACAACCAAACATAAAACAATACCTAAACATTACTCTTATTACTCTTTTGTTTTTCCGCGTCTTTTCACCCCTCCTTCCGCCAGGCGGGATATTTAAATTTAAATACTGCTACCACATACAGAACAATTTGGATGACATCTTAGATCAAGTGCCACTAGATAGGATCCGACAAATGATTTTAAAAACGATGGATGCCCTGCCTACTATCGGATAGCCGTAAGAGACTTTTTAAATGCCAACTTTCTCAATAGATGGATAGGGCGAAATGGGCCAATAATGTGACCTACTCGATCACCAGATTTGACGCCCTTGGGTTATTATGTCTGGAGACCATCACTATTTAATAGTCCAATAAAACAAGTGGAATACAATGTAGATTCCATGTACAGCGTTGGACAGATTAAATTGAACAGCGCCTGTTAGGTAGGTAACCGGTCGTATCTGATGTGTTTGTCGGGTTGCCCAGATTTATCAGGACCGAATTAAGTTATATTTTTAATTTGGTATTTTTTATAAAATTAAATAAGGAATTTTATAGTAAAGCGACAGTATTACGTGATAAATAATAAACAGATAATTCAGACACAACTAAATGATGGCGAGATTTATGAGTGTAGAAGAATAGGTTGTGAAATTAGAAATAAATCGTGTCAGTTTTATGTTTTAGTGAAAAAAATCTTTTTTTTTTGTAAAATAAAGTAAAGTATCAAAAATATGCCTA
>VTPC01090736.1:165190-196721 GCA_011009095.1 Ignelater luminosus
CCAATATCCAAGTATCGACGTAAATTTCGGTTTCGACTAAACTTGAATGCCGCGAAAGTATTTTTAAATATTTTACTGTAGAGTAGTGGTACTGGAGTTGGAGGTTGGTAACTGGCGTAACTGGGTCTATTATGTGTTCTGTGGGTCTATTGTGCTCTCAAGTAATATATAATAATATCTTTGGTGGTCCCGTTTTCGCACTTACTGCACATTTCTTGAAACAAAATTGCGTGTTCTTCGTACATCGTACTTCGTCCTTTTTCACTTCTCAATTCTCATTTAAAGTGGTGTTCGTAACAGCATTGGGTATTTATATGTAAACAAGGCTAACGTCTAAACTACTCGGAGGTAAAGACACCACCAAAACAACTTGAGGAGTCCTGTTCAAGATAATAACGACAAACTTAGCAAGACAATGCAATTGGGCTGGACGGAATGGTAAAATTGCACAAAAATATTTTAAAATTAATTATACAGTGTGTCAGGGGATTAAATTGACAAGAGGAAAAACCTTTTTATTATCGGTCTTAGGACAAAATGTCACTCCTGACAAAATTTTCTGCTTGTTTCGGAACCTCCAATAATGGTAATATAATTTTGATGTTACCAACAAAAAAGAAGAAAATTTAAAATACGCATTATTTTAGTATAAAAAAACGACTAAGTTCTAAATCAGATTACCATGTTTGAACTGCACCTGCAAAAAAAGCAAACACAATTTTCTAACAAATTTGAAACGCAGTCGCTTTTTTTATTGAAAAACAATGGGTTTGAATTAAATTATGAAATCGTGTTAGATTTTTTTGCAGGTAATTTGATTTTTGAATAAATGTAGAATTTAGTCGTTTTTTTTATACTAAAAGAATGCGTTTTTTAAATTTTCTGCTTTACTGTTGGTAACACCAAAATTATATTACCATTATTGGAGGTTTTGAAACAAGCAGAAAATCTTATCAAGAGTGACATTTTGTCCTAAGACCAACAATAAAAAGGTCTTTCCTCTTTTCAACTCAATCCGCGGACACGCTGTAGATATTGTATTAGCCTCTTGTAAAGTATAATACGTACTTATATTGCATAATGTATAAATTACAGCTACAGTAAGGAAAAATCCCTATTCCCGAGAGGCCACCCAAGCCAACATTGAAACTACATATTATAAAATTATGGCTAAGAACCGCTTGCGACAGAGATGGAGGTCGATGAAATAGGGTAAAGGAAAATGCTAATACTTAATAGTTTTGTAGTTGACATTATACTATAGATTATAATATAATTATATTGTTTTAATGTTTTTACTTGAAATTAATTTTTTACAAGGTTAATATACAAAACAAATTAATACCTTTATAGTTGAATATCTGATAAGAGTAGTAGCAATAAAACTTTTTTTAATTATCCTATTTGTCTTTATTTATTATTTTAATTTATTTTTAATATGTTTGGTGATAAATGAGGTAATCATGATATTTGGTTTGCCACCTTGATAAGTTGCCAACAAAAATGCCACATTGGTCCAATATTGGACGATTGTAAAGAAAATGTTGGTTAATAGTTGGATATTGAATGGTACAATGTTGGCCCATAGTCGGCATACTAACCATTGGCCAGCATATGGCCGCTGTGACATAAAGATTCTGACTTGATGTTGTTTACTGATGTTGGCCCAACATAGTGTTAAGCGGGAGCAGTATGTTTAGCCAACATTGGCCCAACATAAAAATGTTAGCTAGATTTATACAAAAATATGTTTTTTATGTTTCAACTTTCAGCAATGTAGATAAATAAAAACAAATAATGGTAAAGATATCTGTTTTTGGTGCAGATGTGAGTAACTCCTGGTGTTACATACATATAATTAAAGCTTTTGTATTTATTTAGCTTGATACGACAAAGTTGCTGAAATTTTTATCGAAGCATGACAAAATTCAATTTAACGCCCATAAGAAAAAATAAACCTGATGATAGATCTGAAAGAAGGAAACCTCGTATGAGAATTTGGACAGGTCTGGGGTATTAGAGATAAAAAGATGGTCGAGAAAGTCTGCCAATCTCAGAAATTCCCAATACGCAATAAGAAGTTATGGTCAAAAGTCAAAAAAATCTTGTTTTTTGATTTTATTTAAAAAACAAATGAGGTTATATCGAATTTATATTTTCAGATTATTATTAAGCATTTTTGCTTCATTTTAAGCAATCCTGTATCTTTTATAGTTTCCGATATCACAATGGTAAGGCTCAAGTCTGAATAACCCTGTATTTCTGAATATGTATAAAACCCGCAACTTACCGCAGCTAAGACTTATTGAAAATACATAAATATAATGTTCTTGAAATAATTCAAAAGATCGCAGAGTAACCCAACTTGGCCGTTTTTTGTAGATCCAATTGAATTTTAAGTTTTCATCAATTTGTCACATTTTTTCTCTGTAGAATGTTAAATGATTAAGTAAAGAAATTACTGTTGAAAATATATTATTTGTTAGTTTAAGGTATAAGCAATTAGGTATCAAGACATTGATCAAAACCATTTGAAAATATACAATGTACAGGCAGCTGGCCATTTCTAAAAAATACAGCAGCTGTACTTTTACAATATGCAATTTTGGCTCAAAATTTAATAGTACTTCTATAATGCAGATTATTTGCAATTAAAGAATCAGTTTCGTATTCTAGACATTTCTTGGCAGAAATTCATTATCAAAAGTTAGTAATCTAACATTGCATTTTTCTGTGATGTCCGCCTTCAGTGCGTCTGTTCAAATTAGTTTCTGAAGGAACACTTGTTTGCCTAGGCTTCCTGGGCCAAAAAACCGAAAATGAGTTTTTCATAGTTTTATTAATTCAGATTTTTCTGCATCATTTGATTCCACTGGCGTTTCTGTCATAGAATTATTGCTACAAGTACACTGTTTTAATTCTGGTTTTAAGCAATACAATGTTCTGTACCGTTTGGCCCAACGTTTGACATCGCTTCATAAAAAACGCACGAACGGGGCGGCATAACCACCCGATAACTTCAACGTAATGATGTAAACGACAAAATATCAGTTTCTACTTTAATACTTAAAATTGGCAGCCGTTTATTCCTTTAATTATGTTATGTATCAAAATTTGTAGAAAAAAAACCTTACTAAATTATCAGTGATTAATATACAGGGTGATCATTTTAAAACTTCCCACCTTGAATAACTCTTTAATTAGTAAAATTATCAAAAATCGCTGAAACGCGTCGATTTTGTTTTGGAGGGGGACATTTAATAACCTACACTAGTCAGTTGGGAAACTTTCAACCTCCCCCACCCCAGAATTTAAATAGTACTATATGTATATAAGATTCTGAATCTTTTACATCAAAGAAAATTAAAACCGGCCCAGCCGTTCGTGAACTGGAAATAGAAATGTATTTAGTTTAATCAATACACTTCTGTCTTTAATTCACGAACGGCTGGGCCGATTTTAATTTTATTTGATGTAAAAGATTGAAAGTTGTATACCCTTTAAAATAATATATCACACATGGGATAGCGCCGTTTAAAGTTTTGGGGTGAGGGTGGTTGGGGGGGGAGGGTGGACGTTTCTCAACTGATTAGAACAGGTTATTAAATGTCCCCCTCCAAAACAAAATCGCCGCGTTTCAGCGATTTTTGATAATTTTACTAATTAAAGAGTTATTCAAGGTAGGAAGTTTTAAAATGATCACCCTGTATAGATAATACTGCATCATTGTTGGCAAATAAAACTTTTTTTTACTCCAATGAGTAAAGTAACTCCTTTACGCACTCCTAGCGATGCGGTAAAGGAGCACGGTAACTGCGATGACTTTGTTGAATACAATTTTCTATTTTCTTTAATATTTGCACTGGAGTAGAAAAAAACGTTGTATGCAACTCGAGTGTAAAGCACATTTTGACACATGTGGGAATTAAAATGCTCACCGTCGCTCGCATTTCAAACTTTCCCATGCGTGCCAAAATGATGTGCTTTATACCCTTGCTGCATAAATAACTATTATTAACGTACTGTAAAATTTATCAAATCGCGCTTACGTCGTTTTACCTAAACCACGTCGGTATGTATTACGGTATGTACTATGTCCTAGTGAGCTAGAAATTATAGACATTTTCACACAATCTCACATCAAAAATGATTTTCAATCTTCTTGTAAATCCCAACTTCATAATAATCTTGCAAAACCCATTTTACTTTTCTGTAGATAACAGATCTGCATAATATTCTATTTAACTGCTCCTCCGGTCATATTTCATTAAAATCGATTTATGTTAAGTGATTTATATAAACTTTTGTTAAACGGTGCATGACGCAATATGCAAGAAAACGTTGTTGTTTAAATACCTTTTTTGCATTTTTTTATTTTTATCACTCTGTTTACAAACAACTTTATTAGCCACTACCTAATTCTGCTTTCAAGTATTTAGTGGCGTAATAATAACAAATAATTTATTATTGTATGAACCTATGCACTGTGTATACGTTCACAAAAATAAATAGAAGTTAGGATAAATTAATCCCTGAACAGAGGTAAACAAGCAAATAAATAAATAAAAATAGTAAATGGAAATTTACGTTTACCAGCTATCAGAATACAGTTACGTAATTATAATTATATTTTGTTTACAAACAGGATCTCTGTCACCTTCAAGTTTACCTGTTTTCTACTAACAGACATTTTAATTTGAGAATGTAGCAGTCATCAAGAATACAATCAAGATAGTATCATTTGCAAAGTAACAATTAACCTTAGGATTCAGTAATTTCTAGAAATATAATTTAAAAATGAAATACAGAATTGAAAAGTAGAATTGAATAAGGGGGTAAGTGCCAAAAAATCGAAAATTGATATTTTTACATAAAACGGTTCTAAGTGCCATGCTTTATGTCTCCTAAAAGGGGCCAAGTACCAAAAATTCATTTGTGCGTACAATTACCTCATACAGTGTGCACATCTGAACAAGTTTTCCGATAATACAGTGCTATACAAGTACTTCCCTCAGGTTTTTAAAAAGAAATTTCCAAATTTAAGTTTTCGAAGACCAAGAACAGATACTTGTAACTTGTGATAGGTACGCATGTGAAGAAAAAGCCAACACCCCTACATCTGCATCTGCAAGGGCATCTTTAAAATTGCATCATCGCAAAGCAAAAGCTGCTCAGACTAATGTGACAGAAGACTTTGCTGCATCGTAACTTCCTGGCAGTAATACTTTCACTATAATCATGGATCAAGTGTTATTAATGCCTACCTTAACACATTCCGATATGTCTTACATGACACAGCTATCAGTATATAACTTCAGCGTGCATATTTCGGACAATAATGAAGGGTCCAGAGGATCCAATGAAATTATCTCTTGTTTATTGAAAGTCTTGAATTCTGGTATCACAGAGAAGCCTAAACTTATTATTGGTGCGATAACCGATCAAAACAAGAATAGAGTCGCAATTTTTCTTATGATGTTTCTAACATCTGTTGGATTATTCACAAAAATTACTGTGAGATTCCTTGTCAGTGGTCATAGCTTCCTCCCAAACAACAGACGTTTTGCTTAGATTGAGGAAAGAAAGAGAGTGAAGAAACGTTTTGTGCCTGAGGACATAAAAGACATAATAAAGGAATAAAGATTACAATGAATCACGACAACTTTTTTAACTTGCAAGAAGCAGCAGATTCTTTAATATTTACTTCTAAGTTTTGCATATCCAAACTTTCCATGATAAAAGTGACCCAAGATCAACCTGGCTACGTATACACAAAAAACAACATTACTGAAATAGAGGCATGGAACAAGAGAATGTTAAAAAGATGTTAATAAAACCGATCTTAAAACTACCCAGTTGCGTTTGCAAAAACACAAACCTAACCTAAGTGAAGAAAAGAAGAAAAATTTAAGAGCTATGACACCATTTCTGAAATTGCCAGAGCACAAACAATTTTACCAAGAAATGACATATTAGTAAGTGGCACTAAGCACCGCAGAAAATACAAATGGCACTTACCTCATTTCGCAGTTTTTCTTTTTCTTTTTTTTATAAAAACGTTAAAAATTTGTACATTTGATTTTCCAGTATAATATAAGTTTCTTATGCTTGTAAGATTCATTTTTTCATATGTATTCATACAGGTTAACACGTTTAACAAAATAAAACAGTTTATTGCTACTACTGAGAATTTTACTTTTTGGCGTTTACCCCCTTATTCAATTCTACTCTTCAATTATAAAGCATTACTTCCCAAGTAAAACTTTCTACATCATTTCAGATCAAATTCACGTCACTGATAGTGTTTCAAACTGTAGGGCAATATAATCAGATTCTGAGTAGTTTGTAATTTAATTAGTCACACAAAAATTTTACCATTTCTACATTTTATTTTGGTCAGAAAAGTATAATCAGTTTAAGAAATACTTTTAATGAAAACGTGATTGGAGTAGATACCTAAGGTTAAGTGAAAATGTAGGAATGGAATCATCTTGAACGGTTCCACGATATCGGTCGATTGTATGGCATCATTATCCAAGAGATCTTGTAGTTCTGATTGAAATTGGTGCATTGAAAAAGATCAGAGAAAATCAAAAACAAATGAAAAAATTTAACTGAACTCGCATTGTTACCAATAAATGTCCATTGATTCACTGCAAATTTAGAAGGGAAGAAATATAAAATCAATCGCCCTAAATAATGGATATTTATTTGCTTATTCATGTGCGTGATTAGAAATTGTGTTACAGACCTTGCCCTCGTATTAGTAAATTAACTGAACAAGGTGCAAACCATTGTAAACAGAAACACTTTATTTGTTTAAACCTCCGAACAATTTCTGTGAGTAATCAATAACAAAATAAAATGTCATTGAAAGAATATTCGTAATGAGTATGCTGCCTAGATACTTATTTTCTATGCTATTAATAAAATTCTGAATACGTCTGGCCTGGCTTTTAATATCTGCAAATTTTTTATTTATAGCAATAGACTAGTAAATAGCGTGACACAGAATCTAATACAACAAATAAAGTGTTTAGCTGTAAGTTAGCGTATTTTTTTCAGATAAACTATAAATACCAAAATTATAAATAAATAATTACCTCGATTGGTTTAGAACTTTTTCCTAAGGCCACCGAAAAATTCTGATAAAGAAAGGCACCACCATTCGAAAAACAATGTACTATAACTGGGTGACTTTCAAAATTCATATCTACCAACAATTTAACAATACGATCTCCCAAATTTAACAAATGATGTCGTTTCCAAAAGAGGTATTTTACCGGTGCAGTATACCTCAAAGTAATTAACCTACAAATATCATTTTTTAACACTTAAATTTTTAAGTTTTCATTGTTAATGGCTACATTTCTTTTAAGAAGACTGATATGAAATAGCAAAGTCATCTCTGTTAACTTCAATCTTCTTAAATAGAAAAATTTAATTTTAGCCGGTCGGTACACGTTATTAACATACCCTCTATCCTCATAAATTTGTGAGTACTTAGATAAGTACTTGTCCTGACATCCGGCCCATCCGAAAAGTAGTACGATTGGTACTTTTTCTTCATCCACAACAAAAACAAAGTCATTATCGCCACACTGCTGACCTGGACTTGGAAATTTTATGTAATATTCTAAGTTATCCAGGTCCGCCATTTTTATTTAGGGCGCAAGCGACGTTTTATCGATTTTTTTCTTGTTTCCTCTGGCGCAAACGCTTGTGAAATGAAATATTCGATCGGTTATTTTCCACTGCAATCCAAACAACGATATAAATTAATTAAATGCATACTATATTGTTTTAAGGTAAATTAAATATGTGCACCCTTATGCAATTGTTTAATAACTGATCATTTCGAGAAAACCACTTTTTCCCAAAGCTTGAGGCAGAAAATCATATCATATCATACCATATAATAACATATTTCTAGAGTTTTTAAGAAATTCTCTACGACCTTTTCGAAATTATTAATCTAAGAATTAGAGTATCTACACAAATATTATCTAAATTACCTAAGGTAGCGTTGAAATTTACTATAATTGTAAATATACTAATTACAATAATAAATAATTCTGAAATTCCTAATTAGCATAGACATTTATTGTATGGTATTGTAGAATGTATTACGTAATAGAGGTTACTTACTATATTGATAGAAGAAAACATAATTAAAAGTGTCATAGTTTATATTTACACCTTATTAATCTTTTGTTTAATTATTGTCTAGTATTACGTCTAGTTAACATGCAGTAAAACAAAACCTGATTTAGTACTATCGTTTTCTTGTTTTACGTCTATCATTGGATTCCTTTCAATTATTTATTGGAAAAGCAAATGTATCATCCTCGTATTAGTCAAAGTTTTTCTGATGAAAAATATTTGTTTTTTTTAGATATTATTGACGCCCACGATTATAATAGGTAGGTATTTGTGTTTATAATACAAGAAATGTCAAATGTAAATTTACCATCTCCACGCAGCATCATCTCTAGCTCTCTAATATAAACGTACTTTCATTTATTCAACTAAATAAGTTTAGATTTTCCTAACGTCGATACTGCCAAAGCTGCGAGTATTAGATTGCTTGCAATATTCGTGCTGATTCTTTTTCCACAGTTAACTCTTTTATTTAGTGCAAACTGTAAATCATTTGTTTGATATTAATAAATGGCTGGTATTTGTCTGTAATTCAGTCATACTGTAAAATATCTAACCTTTTCCAATCGCTCAAGATCAACCTATACGGGGTTATACAAAAAAAAATTTTTTCACTACAATAAAACCTCCCATTACGGACACTCCATATAAGCGAATACTTTCTGTAAGTCAGAGCTTTTTAAACTATGGGTCGCGACCCCAAACGGAGTCGCGAAACGAAATGCTGGGGTCGCGAAAATTAAATTCAAACAGTTGAATTTCAGTTTACATGTTATTTCACCAACGTATGTGTGTCCAAGATAAGAATTTACAGCATGGGTATCTTGGAAACGGTAAGAGATACAGCATCGGTTAAATGGAATGAAAGTTGGCTATTTATAGGACCTTTTTGTTGGCGTTTGCAAAATCTAGATATCTTGGATAGTTTCAGAGATATTTAAAAAAAAGTAGATTTCTCGATTTTCGTTATTCTTTTTCTTTCCTTTGTTTGAAGAGATATCGGAAAACTAAAACCACTTTTCAATTGCCACTTTTTGTTCTCTATTAAAATAAGCTAACAAAATTCCTGTACAACGTTTCGGTTTCGAGTAACCATCATCAACCTCATTTTTTTAAATAGGCAGAAAAACAATTTAATATTGTTTTGAATAGCTCTTGTTGTTACGATTCTAATGATGTAAACATGATAGGGTTATTTTGGTTTTGATTTTTTTTTGTGTTGAACGCTGCTATGACTAATTGTAATAATTGCTGTTCATCTTTAAAATTTTGGTTGAGCACATGATTCTTGACATAACCCCAGAAGAAAGAAATCTAACGCTGTTAGATCAGGTGATCGTGCAGGCCAAGGTACTGCAGAATGCATTAATTTACAGCATAAGAAATCAAAATAACCCTATCATGTTTACATCATTAAAATCGTAACAACAAGAGGTATCCAAAACAATTTTCAATTGTTTTTCCGCCTATTTAAAAAAACGAGGTTAATGATGGTTACTCGAAACCGAAACGGTGTACAGGAATTTTGTTAGCGTATTTTAATAGAGAACAAAAAGTGCAATGGATTAGTGTTTTTAGTTTTCCGATATCTTTTCATATAAAGGAAAAAAAATAATAACGAAAATCGAGAAATCTACTTTTTTTTAAATATCTCTGAAATTATCCAAGATATCTTAATTTTGCAAATGCCAACAAAAAGGTCCTATAAATAGCCAACTTTCATCCCGTTTAACCGATACTGTATCTCTTCCCGTTTCCAAGATCCCCATGCTGTGCATCCTTATCTTGGACACACTGTATGTTTAATACCTGGGGTCGCAAAAAATTTCATAATTAAAAATGGGATCATGAATGAAAAAAGTTTAAGAAGCCCTGCTGTAAGCGAACAGCTTTTGCAGAGCCAAATAAGACGCGCTAAATGGGGTCTTTCAACCGGATACTCCCAATAAACGAACAAAATATGTGGAACCGACATTGTCCACTTATTGGAGACTTTACTGTATTTCTTCTATAAGAATGCTCAGCCTTAACTTTTTCAACGTGGAAATTCCGCTTATTTGAAAAGTTTTGTGTAATTCTCTTGCTTGAGATTAATGTTAGCTAAAACTTCCTTCACTTCTCTTTGGCATCTCTAGGCTCTCCCTGCGCCACCGGCCTGGACTTGTCCAATTCACCCAGATGCACTTCAGCCGTAAAGGCTTATTGTGCTTCCCTAGTTAATTTTAACTCCACTCGAACAGCCTTGCAGCTTCAATCAGACGATACAGATACAGATTCTTAATCGAGAGGAGACTAAAGTGAAGTCCTTCGGTCCCACTGTAACAACGCCTCGCACTGACATACAATGTGTTTCATTGTTTTAATGTTTTCCCTGCATAATCTGAAATCCAGATTACCGTTGAACAGTTTCATGTTCATCGAGCTCCTCAGTTGTTTCCGTTGATGGTGTATCTACGAATAGCTCCCGTCCCTATTTCTGAGAAAATCACCCAGACCTAACTTTGTAGTGTGCACATCTAGCAGCTTTTTCACTGTTTTCAGCATGAAGGACATGAAATCTTGGTTTAGGCATGGATACCACCCTAACTTGTCTCCATCTCGTTGTCACAAATTAAAATTATGCTGTCGTTGATTAGTCAGGCAGATAACCTAATTTTCTGTAATTTTATGAGAACAAGATGCACAAACATAATTATAATCTATGGAGCTGGACGAATGCTCAAACGTGAAATTGTTGGCTTGTGTGCAACTCACAATATTCTTATTGCAATAATTTCTATAACAATGAGGGATTGTAATCAAACAAATCCATCTTTGAACTACCCCAAAACTTGCTCTCAAAGTTAATCTGAATCAAGAGTGCAGGAATTGGTAGGGAGTGCCATAGTGCAGAACTAGAACTTTGCTGAATACGTTACCCCAAAATTCGATGTGTCATGTGAGACGTTTAGAAGAAATTTGATACCAAACGATTTAAAATAATGCATAAAGACAGAAATAGTTGAAATGAGAAGAATTCCTAGATGTTTCAAACTGCAGGTATAACAATAAAATAATTTTAACAAAGGGCAATATACCATTCGACCCTAAACAAAAGAACCATCAAACACTCAACAGATTTGACTATTCCAAATTCTTTTGGAAGTGTTTACTATAATAATAAACGACAATGATTTAGAAATCCGAAATCAGTAATTTGTATTAACAGGAACTTGTATGTTGTATGTTGCAACCGTCCAAGTCCGCATACAGCAGGCTTGAACTAAAATCTGTAATGTTAATGTTAATCATTCTTCAAAGGAACTATGGGCAAAAACACTCGAGATTTATCTTAGGACATCTATCAAAATCATAAGAGATATCAGGTATCTGTGTCATTTTTAAGAGCTTTCGCTTTACCACTATCAATAAATAAAGTTTTAACATGACCATCTATTCCTGAGTCGTAAGGTATATCAAAAAAACAAAAAACGAACTCTGGTAACTTGGCTTGTTTAAAAATCATCCTTCTACCAATGAAGAGATCTCGATACGATCACTCGTTTTCTGAAGAAACAAAAGACTCTTGCTGGTAATCTTCTGGTTTGAAAGCGTTTCCTCTAACGTTTTCAACAAAAAGTTCAATCTTTTTGTCTTTAATTGTATGTGTTCGTTTTTTTATCTAAACATACCGTCACAATTTTCCTTCTCGTTTTGTCCTTAACAAGGCACCGTGTATTACTTTATTAATTGACAACTGGAACATCGGAACGGCTGTGCTTTTACGTATTTTAGTTATTTCAGGGTTGTCGAGTTTATTTTTGATGTTTTGCTAAGCCGCACGCAAAGTTAGCAGATAATGACGTCATCCCAAGAAAAAGTAGAAAGCAGGTTTCATAGTAAGTCTTTCTTGGCAAGTTGTCGGGTGCTTAACCTGCGTGAGGACTACACTTTTATGTCCTCCTCCCTCCGTTCGCATAGTGATAACTTGATAAGGCGCAGAATTCCGCGAACAAACGTGCCTCGTCAGGTTTTAAATATATGATGACAAGGAGATGGGTTTTTTACGATTTACAACATTGTCATGTTTTAGAACTTATTGTTTCGGTTTTTGGGATCACCATTATTAAGTTATTTTTTTATGGATTGCTGCATGAAAATCCTTTGAATTTTGATAGTATATTCACTTAGATTACCTACTACCAAAATCGAGAAAACACCTAAATTATTTACTATAGGTAGACCAAGCATTTATACGACATGGAGTAAGTTTCATCTAAAATTATATCTTTTATCTAGCTTTAGTTCCGGGTTGCTCCATTCAAGACACGTTTTCAAGTAAGACAAACTCCTCCTGAGACCGAACAGCAGCAAATATTTGTACTCAAAAAACTAAAACCTTTAAGTACTAGATTTCAAATCCTTATCCTGGACACGTCTAAAAGTTTCATTTTCATACAGTGATAGCTACAATTACTATAAACTTCTTTATTTCACTCATCGCAATAAGTAAAAGCCTCTAAAGTTTGACAAGCCGTTCTTCTTTTGGGAATGATCCTTATCTGAAGAAAAAATCCTCAATAAAAATCTCAGCTTTCACCACACTGAATACTGAGATCAATGCATCCGTTTCTTCAGCTATAGTCAGAAGGATAGTATACGTATTGCACAACAGCTCAATTCAATTAGAGTCGGATGCTGCACCTACTTTGAAATCTAAATTCATAGTTGATGAGGTGATCAGGTTTCTAAATTTGAATAAAGAGAAAATGCTCTGGCGCCCTATATCCATCCGTTCTGATAGTTAAGCAGTGCTAAACCAACTGGTTAGCTCAAAACGAGAAATTCTTTTAACAGAGCAGAAATATACTTTGAATTGGCTCACCATACCAAACGAGGTCAATCTCGTTTGTGTTCCTAAACACAGTAAGATCCATGGCAGAAACAGGATGAACTTGCCAGACATGCAGCCGAAGACATTTATGGCTGAACTTTTTCCTAAGGCTCTTAAGGCAACAGTTCACGTCAGCCTTAAGTCTTTGGGTTCGCAGATTTAACTCGAATAAGTTAAACTGACCAATGGAAAACAGCTGAAGCGCTCTAATTATAAGTTTTTTAAGTAAAGTTCTAGTTCTAATATTGTATATCCGCGATGCAATAAAACTGAGATGTTAGAGAAATTTCGCAATTCAAAAATCTCAGTGGATCAAATGACCTTAGCAGTTGGTGTGCATAATTTAAATAACCGATAGCAAAATAAGCAAATAGAGCCTTATTGTTAGTCTAAAATTATAAAATTACGAAATTTACCCTATTATAATCGTTATGGCATTTTTAGATGGCGAAGAAAATTACTGCAGATAAATAGGGTATGATGGTATAGAATTTCCCTTGCCAACCCACGTTATTATCTTTTATTACCTAGACATACATGTAGTTGAAGCACAGGTTTTATATTTCTATACCAACTGATATGCGTAGTCATGTATATTTACTTTATAATCGACCTAAAAGCTTTGAGAAAGATAAAAGATACAAAAACAGAGATCGATAAACCAGAAAGTAATTTTGCAGAAATCCCTTGGTAGCAAAAAAACAGATTGTAGATATGGCAGATACAATACCTCTAATTATAGTTGATTATCGAGAAAAATGGACATCAATATCGGTTCTACCTTTAGAACACGTATTAACAATACATTATTTCAATTCAAATAATGTTATTAATAAGTACTATATGGATTTCTAGGCACGTTCGTTCGTTCCACAATATGGATCACTTAAAAAAAAGATTACTTATACAAGCGATTTAAGACTTCACAGAGATTAAACTGCTGATTATTCAGCAACCATATAATTATTTTATTATACCATTCGTTGTACAAAAGTTACGGATTATGATTAGTTCAAATAATGTGTTTTATTGAAGATTAGAAATCAAACGTAATTTCCACGATACTGCAAAAAACTTCGACTTAATTTTCTTCCATAAATTCCTTTTCTTGATATTTAGAAATTTACTTTTTACAGATAAGAAAATACGATTTTATATTTATACGGTGTGTCTTACGATAGGCAAGACTGATCGATATACTACAGTATTCCCCAAGTGAACTATAATAATCTTGCATATTTTCATACGAGAAGACAGTCTGCATCAAATAACAAGAGTCAGTTTCATAACCATTCTCCATCGATATTATCATCTGTCATTTGTTAAATTACTTATTGTCATTCTTTGTTTGTATTTCGATGTAGGTTTTAAATTTTTTTTCTTTTACATACCTATATACTTTGAGATTGTATTTGATAACATGCATTCAGTAAGAATGGATTAGTGGTTTATGTAAATTGTATATTAGGAAAATTCTGATGTTTCTTAGATATCGAAGAATTCGCTTTTTTTTTAATGATGTTCCATGGAATCATTATTATTTTCAGCAGCATGCAGCTTTCAAAACAAAAGAAGAACTGAATTCAATCTTATATTACTGGAATACATTCGAAGAGGGTTATTCAGTAGTATCAATTAAGTAGACGTTAGCTGTCGAATAAAAAATTCAATCACAAAGATAACTTTCTCATTTTCGGTCACTCTGCGTTTACCATTTTTTCATATTCCTATTCGTTATTTTTGTTTTTACCAATTACCTAGAAATGAAGAAGCAAAAACAAATCTACAGGACATGAAAATTTTCAATTTAACCGACTTCTTTTTTCTTGTTTCCGAGATTCTAATGATGAGTCTCAAATTTTGACATACTGTATAGAGAAGAAACTGAAATGAGTTAAAATGGCTGGAAATCGAAGATCTTTATTTTATTTTATCAGAATATTCACCACCACAAATAATACAAGTTGTAATTGCAAAACACATCATCTAAATTATATCCTTGACCTAATGTAGGTAATATGTTTCGTTCTAACGATGTTCGTGCAAACACTGACAGTGACCGAGAAAAAAACTACAAATATATTGTTATCCTTTAAAATTATAGATATTTCTGATGAATCAGTTTGAAAATTAAAAAGACTTATTGTACATAAATTAGAACAAATTGCGATAATATTTAATTACCGTACCTATTATAATAAAAAAACTATAGTATACCTGAAATTATAATAATTAGGATTAACTTACTTCCTAATTCCCATTATAAACACAAAAAAAGTTATACTTTGCTTTTCTGCTAATAGAATGTGAATAAAAAAGTATTTATTAATTCGTGAAACAGGCTTGCCACTTTTCAAATTTCTTATTTTATAATTAGGTGTTCATAGTAAATATTAAAATTCTATGCTTAGAATTTTAAAGATAAATGTTTTTGTGGAATTATCAGAAAGGTCAAACTAATGACTGCTATGAGAACATAATTAATTATTTAAAAACTAAAGTTGGCCTCTCACATAATAACAATAATTGCATTTTAATAATGAATCAGCAATATTCTTTTCTATAATTTGCTTAAAGTGTTTAAGTAATTACTAATTTTCTTAATGCAATACTACTTATTATCTAAATATAAATATTGCTTACCCTCAGTCTTTAGTTTAATATTTAATTTTTTTAATACAAAAAGATGCAAAACTAAAAAGTAAAAATTGTTCTATCATTTAGCTTTGTAATACCGGCCGTTATATGTTACCTCATCTTTTATGTTTGTGTAGATAATGAATCTAGTCATAAGATACGTCATTGAGATCGCAATGAAATAAAAAGAGAGAAGAAGCTACGTCACGAGGAATAGTTTGAACAGTAGTGTGCGCGCGCGCAAATTTCGTATTTCTTCGAAAAACTGATATTAATTTTCTTTGTTGCTCTTATAGGCGTATTTACCAGTTAGTCAGAGACAAAAATATATCGTGATATATATACTTGTGTCAAACGGTTCGTGTTAAGTCATTTCCTCCCTCACTTTCGGCGGTGCTGTGCAGAAGCGTGCACGTTCTGTGTTGTGTATCTTTGTATTATTTACAGTTTTTATCGTATTTGTCTAAGATATATTATTAGACACAATGGCTATTCACATCAGAGATAAGGTATGTTTAAATTTTTAGTCGTTTGATGTAAAATGGTTTTGAGTGACATTTCAAGGCCGGCTGGAGTTCCTGCACAACTCACTAGCTTAGGCGTGGTTTACGTATGTTTTTGTATGCCCTTCAAGAGATTGCAACCCCTTTTTAAAGAATGTTTACAAAAGTATCTAAAATTATTGCCGTATCTTTATTGCAGAAACTTTACATGCGTCATCAGTTTGAAGGTTAACGTTGTGAAAGTTGTTCAAGTCTCTTGTCATAACTTTTTTATTCTCGTTGATGTATCTAGTTAATGCGTATTTAATCACAACATATGTAAGAATTGTAAATAACATTGCCTTGTATTAAAATCGGTCTATATTGCGCGATTTCTAGGTCAGTATTGATTTTTTTTTAGTTGTGGCGCCTTGTCCAGTAGACCGGACGGCGCCAAATCGCCCCCCTCGTACATTATCTTAAATCGTTCAGTATTAAATTAATAACCTGAAAATCTAAACTTACCAGTGATGTATATCGATATATACAGGATGATTTGAAAAAAACTTAATTAAATGCAAAGATTTGTACCAAACACATTACTATCAATTGTTTTTCATTGTTAACTTGATTTTCAATTTATAAATTTCAAATGCATGAAATAATATAAAATTATTACAAGGTAAATTTTTTTTCAGGATGATTTCGATAGCAAACTTCAAGATGCAGGGGATCAGTTGGTTGTTGTCGACTTCTTTGCTACGTGGTGTGGTCCCTGTAAAATGATTGCCCCAAAACTTGAAGAACTTGCAAAGGAATTTGCCAAAGCACTTCTCATCTTGAAAGTAGATGTGGATGAATGTGAAGACATCGCAACAGAGTACAACATCTCATCGATGCCTACTTTTATTTTTATTAAAAACAAAAATGTCATCACACAGTTCAGCGGCGCCAATTATGATAAATTAAAACAATTAGTTGTTGAACATAAGTAACCATTCCTATATTTCTATTTTGTTCTTTTTCCTTGCAGAGTTTTTAAAACAGCAAAATGGATTTAATATAAGTGAATTATAAAAAAAAGCTTAACAAAAAAAAATTAGGATGAGTCTTTAGGTATTTTGTACTTAAAGACTTGCAACTTTTCTTGTGTACAATAGCTGTTTTTAAATAGTTGAGATTTATATTAATAAAAAAAATAATATTAGTGAAGATTGGTTAAGCCAATGTTCACTTTCGTAGGTTGCCTTGTCTTTTGCACCATTCTTTTATATATGTATATTTTTGGCTATATGTAAAGATTTTGAAATATAACTGTAATTTTTGATTAAAATAATAATATGTGTTGAATGAGTTTGTTTTTATGTGGATATCCACACTGATTATTATAATAATTTATCTTGTCCCTTTTTATAATTACAAAATAAATATTTACAGATTGTTACTTTGAAAAAAGCGTATCATTTAAAGTAGATAATGTAAATCACAGATTATAAAACAAAAAGCAATTTAGTTTTCTGACGTAATAATAAAATACATCAAGTCTAGCATTATGCAATAAAATGTAATAAAATAAGGGTTTACCTATGGCTACTTTGAATGTGCTTTGTTGCTAAAGACCATTTCTTAGATAATGTAGCTTACTTGGCTTAATTTTACTACAGACAAGTAATATTTTTATTAACAGGGATTTTAGCTTGTCTTTCCTACTTAAAAAGAAGTTCAAGTAATTCAAGAGTCTACTAACAGTTACGTATTTATCAATAGCGAGCATTTTGCTAAAAGAATTTAGTACCATTTTTCTTCTGATTTAAATATTCAATAATACCAGCAAAAATAAGGCTACAATTCTGTTTAAAAATTTCTAAATAAGGTAATGTATATCTAGATTTCACATTTTCCACTAACCATATTCATAAAAATGCTTTCTTTGCACTGGGGAATTTTATAAAGATAAGAAAAACAATCTATATTTAGCCTTTATACATAATAAGTCTGAACATCCTATTTTTCTGTTGACCTTTGATATTTTTGTTGTTGGTAACAGAAGCCAATCTTTATCTGAAAAGTACAGTATAGGAAAAACCAACCTTAAAAGTATTATCTGTATTTCAAACCACATAATTTCAAAATAATGCAAGACTTGATTTTAGTTCTCAAAAATTACATATTCTAATTTTTGATCTTTAAGTACCCTTTTTTGTGGTTAATTGCTAATATTCAATCTCGAAAGTTAAATATATTTTCTGTTCTTTAGAAATTCTTACTTTTGTTAGAGAAAGTCTTTTATGTTCTTGTTCCTTAGATTTCCTTCTATTTATTTTCTATAAATGAGATTTCCAATATGCAAGTTACCTTGTATTTGTTATTGGTTCATAAAACTTCATTGATTATTGATAGACTGTTTGAAAATTAAATAATGGCACACTGATGTTCCCAGGTTGATGAATTCCAGTTCGCCAGCATCCCCAATCTTCTATTTTGCCAAAAGACCCCATTAGGTTAGATGTTAGAATTGTAACATTAATTTATAATTAGTTATCACGAGCTAAAAACGAGATCAATCAGAAATTGGTCGTTTTGAAGTACAATATCTACTAAATGAGAGACATTATACAGATCTATCTGTTGGTATGCATACCTTAAAATGTCCAATTATCTTGGTTTTAGTTGATGGTAGTGATATTATGCGACTTTGGCAAACTGGAACGTTGGTAAGTTGTAATTTCAGCAAAATGGGCATAATTTGGCACAACAAAGAGTTAGAAATATACAGGTACAATTGAAATTTTCTCCAAATAAAAAGTGCAAACTACTGTGTTAGATCTGTAATGTTCTTCATATTGCAACATCTAAAACTTAATTACGAAAATACCAATATTTTAGTATTTTATTTAAATTCAAAAACTGCGTTGTTTGTTTTAAAAGAGATACCTGTTGAACTGATCTACCAAATCCACTGGCTTTACCCCAATAAAATTTATTCAAGATATCAAATAAGAAAATTATTTTGGTATTCAGTTAAAGATGTATTTTTTGCATTTGTTTTGTTTAAATACAGCAGATAAATCTAGCTGTTTATGTTAAAGAGTTAAGTTAGCTTTAGGGCTATATTTCACCCTAAAAAGATTATTTTGCAAGTTTCAATAAGTAATTATGCAATGGGTACTATACTGGATGACCAAAGCCATAGTTAAGAACTTATAATTTCTTCATTTCCCTTTACATCTATGGGTAGAAAAGGTTTTTGATAGTATATACAGGGTGATCATTTTAAAATTCCCCACCTTGAATAACTCTTTAATTAGTAAAATTATCAAAAATCGCTGAAACACTTCGAGCTTGTTTTCGAGGGGGACATTTAATAACCTACTCTAGTCAGTTGGAAAACTTTCACCCTCCCCTCCCCAATCACCCCCTCGCTAAAATTTTAAATAGCATTACCCCATGTGTAATGTGTATTTTAAAGGGTTTAAGATTCTCAATCTTTTATATCAAAGAAAATTAAAATCGGCCCAGCCGTTCGTGAACTAAAGATACAAACGTATTTAATTTAATCAATACATTTCCGTCTCTACTTTTAGAAATTTACACAAATGGCATGGCAAATAGGTTAATATAAACAAGTTTGGTATGAAAATTATTATAAAAGTGATTATTTTAGTATGAATTGCTAAAATAATGGCCAAGGCAATGTATATAATAGTATTTTCAGTTTGAAATTGTAAGATATGTTAGTTAAATACATATTGAACCGCACTCTTTGTGTTTAGATTTAAATATTCTGCAAATTGTTATCAAGGCGACAAGTTTTGTCCTGTTAAGATTTGATATTTCATTTAAATTTTAATTATGATTTTAATGTAATTACAATATACAGAATACGATAATGGTTTCAACTTTCTAATCAAGGGTATCAGCAGTTATTACTATAATATTATTCACATTTGTTTCTCTAAATTACTTTTAGTAGTAGTTGTTTGAGCAAGAGCATTATTTTTAATGGAATAATAAACTATGATATCCACACCAGGTTTTATTTATTTGTGATGAATATATCTTATTCATGAAATGTCGCCAAATTGCATATAATGAAATACATTAAAAATTACATTCAAACAATATTAGAAAAAAAGAATGTCCAAATTATATCCACAAAGAACGTTCAAATTGCATGTACAAAGGATGTAAAAATTCCATAAAAAAATGCATCCAAAAGTATTACAAAATATGTCCAAGTTATATCCAAAAAATGTTCAAATTATGTCCAAAGGTCGTCCAAATTATGTCCAAACATCGTCCAGATTATGTCTAAACATCGTTCCAAGTATGTCGAAAAATCGTCCAAATTATGCCCAAAGGTCGTCCAAATTATGTCCAAGCATCGTCCGAATTATGCCCAAAAATCGTCCAAACTATGTCTAAGAATTGTCCGAATTATGTTCAAATTACGTACAAAAAATGTACAAATTACGTCCAGTAACGGACGTCCGTAAAATATCCAAAGTTGTGACAAATGTACGTCCTCTGGACATCCATTGGACGTCCGTCAGTCAAAAGCTGGACGTCCACTGGACAACCGTCCGCCGAAATTTGGACATTCAAAGCACGTCCATAGGATGTCCGTGTGCTATATGGGAACTTAAATATGAGAAGCCTAATTTTGATATTACCAATATTATCAAGTCCGTAGCTTTTTGTGGCGAGAACTAAGATAACTATTTAAATGAGACACTATTGATATACATTTTTTTTGGACACTGCTCTTCTAGATTTTAAGAATGTAAGTGTCGATACAATTAGTAACAGGAATACTCTAGGTTTGTGTTCATTCTAAGGTTTTCCTTGCTAGAGTGTAGAACAGAAGTCTCCTCAGATTTTTATTGATTACCTCTAGTCTTGCCTCTTTACCTTCACTCTTCCTAAAATCCCATTCTTGTTTAAAGAAGGCCTATCTGAGCTCCAAGTTCAAAATGACCCATCTCCAACAGGAGAATGAAACACGTGTAACAATGTAATTGTATGTTGAGATTATGTCTGGTGATGTTGAGAAAACAATGAAAACGAAAAGAAAAAAGTGTTACAAACACATTAAAATAGATTCTTCTGATTCACTGTATCATTCATTAAGTCATTAGTCATTATTATGATCAAACGCCGACATCATCGAGACCATGAGTAAGTCCGTAATCCAAATTAAGTAGACGAGAGTTGACATTAATAATGACTGTTTTTTCGATATTCTCGTCAGTAGATTTGTTCATCTGTAAGTTAGAAAACTAAGAGTATCCAAAAATAATATTTTCAAATAGATTTTTATATCTATGATTAAAAATTCCCAATGCGCTGTCAACAAATGTTATTTTATCTGTATAAAGACCGTAAAAAAACAAGCTGGTAATATGTACTTTGGTAAAATGTAGTAGCAAGAGTCAGTCAGTGGTTCTGATGAATAACACTAATGAGTTTAGCATACGCGTATTGATATTGAATACTTTACTTAGCGGGTTTTATCATAAATTATGATCAAAAGCTCAAAAGAGGTTGAAAGTTGAGTATCCCTAGACTGCCTTAGTTAACTGTTAAGCTAGGGTAGTTTACTTACATAACATCCTACGTATAATAGCAAATGTAACATATTATGTATAGTTTGTTTCAATATTATTGAATTCAGAGTAGACTTTGACTTTACTTCATTTTGCAGTGTACAACCAACATACAGCAAATTCAAGTTTAAAACCTAAAAGAACAAAAACTACCACATATTTTGAGAACTTATGTTTACTTAAAAGTTGACACAAATCACGGCTCTTCACCTAAAAATATTTATTTAGTAACTTTTAGCAAAACTTCAAAGTACACTGTTACAAACATATCATAACAAAGCCTACTCTGAATTTTATAATATTCAAAAAGACCGCAACAAATAAAACTGTCAAGAGAGTCTGTCTGAGTTTTGTTAAACTGGTCAACATAAAAAAATGGATGAGCATGGACAATCACAATGGTTTATCTTGTCTGCCTCTTACCTTAAGTTTTAAAATAAGAGATATATCATTACAAAGGAGCACAGTGAAAAATAATAAAGAAAATTTTTTAACAGTTCTCTTCTCTCTCCTCTTCTTAAGAATTCTATGGATTCTGACTATTTCCAAATTAGTCATTTATTTTTTCTTTAAGGACATCTTTTATTTCTGAATATACCTACAGGGTGGTGACTTGTACAGGTGTATGCACCATATTCAATGTTAATTTTTACTTAGGCTTAATATGCTTCCCCGTTGATTTTACAGCGATTATGTAAATACAAAAAATGTTCAAAATTAAAAATTGCACAAGATAGAACTAATTCTATTTACGTATTATTAACAAATTGTATTTTTTACTAATTTTTAATAAAATGTAAGGTTCTGTAATACGCCGCAATTCCGCTGTTTCAATTAATAAGCACATTGATCACGTGGTCGGACATCCTAGAAGACCGGCGTTCAAATCCCGCCGGACACCTTATGCTATAACTAGTTTATCTTTTTCTTTAAATTTTTATTTTACCTCTTCTCTTTTTAATAATTAACTATAATAACAATAATGATAATAATAATATTTTATTTTTATTTTAGAGAACTTCAATAATTTTACTAATAAAAGTTCTTTATAATAAATAAATTATTCTCATTGTAGCTAATTGTTACAAAAAAGAGAGAAATCTGAGAAAAATAAAAATAAACATAACGTGTCTGGCGAGATTTGAACGTTGGTTTTTTCGGGTATCCCTGTGCAATTTTTAATTGTGAACATTTTTTGTATTTATAGAACTGTTGTAGGATCAACTGGGAAGATACTATAAGCATAAGTAAAAATTAACATCGAGTATGGTATAATACACCTGGACAAGCCACCACCCTGCAGTTTTTAAGTGTAAGGACAATGTTATTATTTGATTTCTTCCCTTCTATTTCTCAACTTTGTAATTTGGAGTAAAACAAATTTGTGGATTATACCCAAGGAGGGAGCCTTTAGCTGACCTCTTGCAGAAAAACCAAACTGAGTGGGAATTCAGGCACATATCCATGAAACATGTTAGCCTTGTTAGGTTTTATATGAGAGTAAAAAAAACATACTTTTTAAAATGACATTCATCAGTCATAGCTTACTCCAATCAGTTTTCTTTTTTTGATCAATTCCAGGAAGGCATGCACAATAAAACTATAGTCCATCTAGAAATTTCCAAAATTTCTGTAACTTTAATATAGGAGTATTTCTTTTATGCTTATCCTAAGATATAAGTTGGCAATAAACATACTAACAAACACTTGTGTATGCTAAATATTGTTGATTGTATAAAGCCAGAAACCTATGTGGCAATGTCGCAAGTGGAAAAAAAAAGTCAGTAGAATATATTTGTTTAGAAAAAACTTAAAAAGGCAAAAATTATTATCTGAATTTGGAAAAGATGCAGTCTGTGAAGTCCTAAAAGAATAAAAAATGGTACAGTGATGTAACACAGACCAATTTCAGGAAGACTGCATAATATACATGGAAACTATTTAATTACCCTGGTTTACCTAGGACGACAACATTTGTGTCTAGTGTATCGAAAACTAGTGAGCAACTTCACCAGATATTAGTCCAATGAAAATCAAAGTAAAATAAAAATGAATAGTGTCAGTTTTATAAGCGTAGGAAACAGGTACTGCTCAGTATGCAGTTGCCTTGATTTCAGGTATCCCTGGAATTCTAAATGTTTCCAATTGAACGGACATGGTATAAGCAAATGATACGAATTGGTTTTCTTCAATTTTACGGTTCAATTAATACAAAAATGATTGGATGTTATAGCTGTATTTTTCATTTTCTGGAAACTTTCTAGACGGATTATACATTGCAGAAAATTATAGAAAACAATATTTAAACACATATTTTATTCACATCACAAAAAAAACAAATCATTACACAACTCCTAAAATATACACATAATCGATAATATTTAATAATATACTTCATTAACAAAATTCATTTCTAAAAAACAAGAGAAAAATGTGATTATATATATTGTTTGAGAATGGCATCTCATAAGGTTATGATACAAGATAGAAACAAGACAAAATGCATTCTGCAAAAATGTAGAAAGTAGAAGTTGTTGTACTATTATTCAGTTTTTATTTTCTATAGCTCTCCATCTGTAATAAAAGCTGTGACATTAGTGTAGGAGTCACAGTTTTTGCTACAGTTGATAAGACAGATTTCTTACAAAATCTAATAAATGTACTTTTCATTTAGTCATAAAATTATGAGAAAGCACTCTCTATATACTATAAAAACAAATGCACCTAAAAATAGTTGTTCGAAAAGCAAAATTCATTTTATACATATACAGTGTGTGCACCTAAATTTACTTTTTTAAAAACTTCCTAATCATGCCAATTCTAAGATTTTCTTTTGTTTTAAAAGTTAAGAATTAAAAATAAAACTTAGTGCACCTTTTTTTACAATAAATAGATTACTTTTTGACTTGCTTAGAATTTCTTAAAACAATTTCTAGTACGGATACACTTTTTTGTAACTAATAGTAATTGTTCTTACTACATCTATTAATATGAATTATACAAATTTTATTATTATAAATCCTTAATCTTACATATAGAGGTGTTTGGAAAAGGTATGCAATTCATGGAATAAGTCATTTTTATATGAACTGCTACCATTATTATACCTCTAATAAAGTTTACGAAACTAACAATTCTTGTACATGGACGGATAAATATATAAATAGAGTACTTAAGTACATTTTCTTTTTAAAATTATTGCTACGACATATAGGTACAGATCTACCAATAACTAAAATCTTTTTACTGTAGATACATCTGAATATTTGTGACACGTTTATGTGGATTTCTTTGTTATTCTTTTGTTTGGGAAATATACAACATATTTAAGATAAACATATTACAAATATACAAGGCATTTTAGAAATTCTGTCACAAATACCACTCATTCTTTTCTTTAGTAAATTTTAGTACATAACAACACTAACAATATAATAAAAATATATTTTAAAAAAATATAAATTCGGTTTTGTTCATCTTATTAACAAAAAAAAAGAAAAAAAAGCGTAAAAACGGAGATTCCATGTTACAGAGATTTATGAAAAAATTTGTTCATATTGGCAACAGAAAAAGAATTATTAAGATCAAAAGGAAAAAGGAAACATTCCCGGCAAATAATTCTATGACTAACCCTAGTTTAGTGATGTTATTATAAAACATTTATTCATAACAATCGCGGTAAAAGTGAAAATTGTACTCCATAAATTCCAATCCAAGTTTTGTTGAAGACAGCTTGCAGATATTCTGGAACAATAAATTAAGTCAAGGTAGAAATTACGGATATCTTTCTTGGAAATTAAGTTTATACATGAAATAGAAAATAAATTCGATTTTTAATTTTTTCTTATTATAATTGTTCTTGATTCTATAGAAGTATATACAGGGTGATCTTAAAATCATGGTACATATTTAAACCTGCAAGGGTTGACAACAAAATTACTGTATAGAAAAATTGATAACTTCTGAGAAAAAAATGCAAAGGTTCTTGACCAAAACCGTTTGAGAACTGGCAACTCATTCATCATAGTTATTTTAACAATTCTCCACATGTGCTTATGCTGTTCAGGGTGAATTAAATTGGTTGTCAATTTTCATTATAGGATATCTGGTTTTTACTAAGTAACTGCATATTTTGCCAACTTTTGAGCACTTTGACAGATATTATAGAAAAAAAAATGTACTATATGTGACCATAGACTACTTTCTTATCCTTAAATCAAATATCAAAAAAAATTTGAATATCATGGATTGGTTTTAAAATACTAGTGAAAAATAATTTTTTCTAAAAACAACTTTTCCTCATATCTTGCTTATATGGGGAACTATACTCTGTTCATGATTTTTCTTTCATTTTGTTAGGTTGAAAGTGTTTTCTTTTTTTTTTTTGAGAATTGTACCTGCAGCTGCATTTGGCGCTGTTGCACGATCAAAAATCTTGCATAAAAGTTTAGTACCGATTAGTTTTGTTTTGTTAAAAAGAAATCAAGTTTTCCTTATATTTACAGTTACAAAAAAAGGCAACAACGTGAGGTTAAACTGTCCTAAAATCATAACCTTAAAGCACATTAAGTGTCAATAAGATTTTACAAGCCAAGTTAATAGATAAACAGCCCGGTTTATAATACTCAAACTGTCATTCTTCAACAGCCATATATGACCTAGAAACATTGTGAATGCTGTATATCTAGCAACTTCAAAGGCATTGTTTACTATAATAAATTTAATTTCCAATAACATGGCATACTTACTTCGCTGTTTTCGACAAATACAGTTTATTTTTTTGCAAAGAAAAGCGAAAAGATTAGTGTTCGACCTTTACAAATTGCTATAATTTTATTGAAAAATTATATACTTATATGGGAATTTTAAGTGACCACAGAAGAAAACAGTAGGTAATGTAATAAATTTTCATAAGTCAAAAATGGAAAATAAACAGATTCATACTCCTTGTTATTGAATTAAGCAAAATTGGAACAGATCAACATCTCACAGCAAAAAAATCAGAGATTAGTGAAACAGAAGAGACAGATCAGTGATAGGGTATATTCCAATTTTTCAGAAAAATGATTTTTAGCAACTTTGTTTATTAAAATAAGTAACATATATTTTATTTAGCGGAAATTCTTGTTTTTAAAAGAAGAAAATAATAAATAAGTTTGAAATATAAATACTGGCGGTAAAAAAGAGAATTCAGCATGGCGCCCAGTGTGACGTCAGAATTTAGTAATCATCGTAATCATGTAATCCATGTAATCGTTCAGCAGTGTACTGCGTATTGCCGGGCGAACGACGCAACGTTCACACGCGTTACCGCTGCTGTATGGTTGTAATCAAACTGTTTATAAGTCGAAATTTCCGCATAAATTTATCAATAGATGCGAAAACCACGTATTATTTTATACATGTGAACTACATGAAGGCAGAGGAATAACAGAAAAAATATTGTATAAATACAAACATATTTTCAATATAATTATTTTTAGTTTCACAAAACAATTTCAGATTTGTAAATATTTATTGTAACTAAACAAAAATACTTATTCTGAATAACATACATGATACATTTAAATAAATATCTAATGAGCATTTTGTAATACATTTTTCATATTTACATCGTGAAGCAATGACAAAAAAATATACTTTTATACTTTGAAATTTCTTTCTAATATGATTTTTCCAAATCAACTCCAATGTTCTTAACATTTTATCTACATATGTCTTATTAGCTGTGATATATTTTAGTGAAGTTCCCACTTTCGCAAGAAAAGGTTTCTTCCAATAGCTAACGGTTGAAGTACATGATAGTTCTTCACTTCTATGGTGGGTCCACATTAAAAAAGCCAAGGTGTGCTTGCCGTCACCCAAACGATACAAATTATAAAATATTTTGTTTTATATTTTACTTGTAAATAATAAGTTAGGTACCTTCCGATGCTGCACAATCATGACACTGAACACTAATGATTGTTTCTTTCATTTCATTAACGATTAGTATAACATTGTTCAGTTTGGATCTTATCTTGTGCTTTGGGCATATTTTGCATTTTATTATGCACTGGTTACTTTCACTTTTAAGTTGAACGTAATCTACAGCAGATCACCATACTCTTTTCGGGATGCCCTTAGGGATAAAATGTGTAGATTATTAAATGAGTATGTACTTTTGTTGCATATATGTATAATGAGCCATAGTTTTCAAATCCGTTTGGTAGTTTAATATAATATGTTATACCTTTGTTGCTTTACTCCTCTAATTTCACTTGATAAAAAACACGAATTATTTTGTAGAAAGTGCGCCACCATAAAAGCGTCAACACGTACAAATTTTCTGACCGAGCCTTACTAAAACCAACATCTGCCATTACGGAATGAATTCGGCGTTTAACAAACAATAAATTTTAACAATAACACGCAACAAATAACAATAATATAATAACATAACACAAACTGTTCACATGCGATAAACATCGTGATCGTGTCAGTGTTGTAGCGCTTATGCGTTTACTAAAATATGACGTCAGTTGCACGTTCGCCAATAGTAGATATTTTAGGACAGCTGATCGATTTTAAATATTTAAGCATTTCTTAATATGAAATAATTATTGAAGTTATTTTATTTTTGCAAAAATACTTCATCTAGGGCTTTTTATAAACACAAAAGTACTTAAAAATGAAATAAAAACCGAATAATAAAACATGCGATTCTTCCCTATTAGATGGGAGGATGAGCTGGTTGCTGCAGACGGTCATTCATAGAAGAGACTTCACAACAAATGAAATTGGAAAGTCATAAGAGAGGAAGATTGATGGGTTCATTATTATAATTTTATTTATGCTTAGATGTCCTTATGTATCCTTTTCAGGTAAAATATATAATATTTGTTGTAAACATTAATACTAAAATTACCTGTGCAGGGTGTCCCAGGCTGGGTGTTCCAGTCAAATATCTTACTTATTAAAAAAGGTAAAGATTTCAGATTTGAAAATTTATTAAAGAAAGTTTTAGAAGATCGCCTTCCAGATGTTTTAAAATAGTTATTTATGCAACAAGTGAATAAAGTGTATCTTTTTTTCACGAGAAGGAAAGTTTGCCGCACGAGCCAAAGGCGACTGCGCAAATCCGCCGAGTGAAAGAAAGTAACTTTACTCACGAATTGCATACAAAACTTTTTTCATGTTCATAATAAAAATCAAGAATTACCTACTTCAAAAACAGCTTTTTATTTGAAAACATTGATATTAAATGTACAATTAGTGTATATCATAGCAACGGCAACCTTCTATGTTTTGTGTTTAAATATTTTGCGTTAAAAAATGACACGTTACGATACTTTTTTTCACTCAAATGCGAGAAAAAAATGAACCGTTATGGCCCTTTTTTTCACGCTTCCAGTGCGATGAAACAAACGCATCCTTTATAAACAAAAATTAATGAAAAATGTTGCACTTTTTTTAATGAACGTGAAAAAATACTTATAATTAAGAAAGTCTATTTTATAGTCAAGACAAGTAAGGCTGGAAAAAAAGATTTGCAGTTTGATATGTCTTGATTACAGAGCATGCATTGTATAATCAAAGCTATCTTTAAAGCACCTAGAAGGCATTTTCCTACAACTTTTTCAAATAGGAATTTTTGATATTTTGATAAAAAAAACATAGCACACTTGAAAGTTAACATGCTTACATGTAACCATAAACATTGATAACTCCATAACTAAGACGAATCAAATTCCATTTGAAGACTGCTTATCTAGTCATCATGAACATACCCTATCAATTTGTTGGTGTTATTTATTTATACCCTGCATGCAGAGTGTTTCAGCACAACACCAAGAAGCTTATAGAGAAGCTTGCTCAAGAGAAAATGAACATTTTTCGTTAAGAAGTTTTGCTGAATTCTGCTTCGTTTAGAAGTTATTGATATTTAAACTTAAGAAATTATTACATAGGAAGTTTAAACATGTGCCCTTATGCTCATAATTTATAAAGATATTCGGAGCCGGCAATAGAATGTGCAAATGAGGCATGTTGCCATAGGCGCCATGGTGACAGACTTTTGTCTAGATCAACACACCCTTTATAGTGAATCTAGCTTTTCCTGGGTTAGACAGCTAGGAAGCTCTCCCTTAGAATTTGCTTATTGGGTTAAAATAAAGCAAAAATAGAATGTATGGTAGGAATCTAGAAGATCAATTCAAAATCTTCAACCTAAAAGAGATTTTGCTGATATACCTAAGGCATGAGTTAGAACAGATAACTCACAGAATGTTTGCAAATCTCAAGAAATTAACTTTGCTTATCTTATAAACACATAAAGATCTGTGACTTGATTGTTGTGACACTTTTCTATTAGTTGAAGAGTGTCAGAGTGTTTGATAGCAAAGAACATCAAATCTTTGTACTTTGGCAGTGCCATGTTCTGGATGGTGACTCTGCACGATAATATTGTAATGATTATGGTGAAAAGTGTTTAAGTTTCCACTTTTACTCAAAAGATTTCTTAGCAGCTGTTATTCATGGTGACTTTCACAGACAGACTTATATTGTGCTTCAATTATAATGATTTTACAATTCTAGAAAACTGTGTCTCGAATCCCACGTGAGATCTTATTATTAATTAATAATTTACTAAAAAGTGATTTAATATTAATTGTTGGTAAGTCAAAACTCCAAAACCTTAATAATGATAATAATGTATTTGTTCTGAAATACAGCGTTCCAAGGACCTCACGTTTAGCAAGGCTGGTCTTTCACTCTCTCCTTGTAATATTATTATCAATACTTTCTGAATTCTTAAGAAAACTCCAAAATAACTAGTTCCTGAGCAGAAAATGCTCTGGTGATCAAATTAGGTTTGAAGGTGTTCTCTCTGTCTATGTCTATGGCACTACACCTCTTTTTCCATTGCGTTACTGAATTGAATAAAGTTCTTGTACGAATTTTACGTTTGGATGATTTAAATAAAAGTACTTCCTTAAGTATTTTATTTTTTATTTAATTTTCTCAACCGGTTTCGTTCAAATGAACATCTTCACGAGAAAAATTGTCCTGAAGATATTCATTTGAACGAAACCGGTTGAGAAAATTAAATAAAAAATAAAACACTTAAGGAAGTACTTTTATTTAAATCAGTGATTCCCAACCTTTTTTTTGTCACAGTACACTTTTAATAATTTAAAAATTTGGTGGCTCACTAATGATAAGATAGATTTAAAAGAATTTTACTAAACTAGTATATAGCTTTGTTTGGGTTAAATCTAGAACCAGTCCAGAACTGTAATAGTCATGCGCATTGGTTCAGTCAGTCCCCGCTATGAAGGTAGAACCAATCGAACTACTTGTCTGACATCGCTTATGTATGGGTATTCGTAGTGGCGGCACATTTCAAAAATCTCGCGGCACAGTGGTTGAGAATCACTGATTTAAATCATCCAATACATATGAACTTTAAGCCATGGATCTCCAATACAATTTTACTTTTGTTTGTTAAATCTTACCTTCATCTCCAACAGCAAAATTGTCTTTGGTAATTTTAGATAAACTTGCATTTTGTTTTTACATCTTGGTAATCCTTCCTTACTCTAGCAAAGGACTTCTTGTCTTGGCAAAAAGATATCCAAGTGAGTCAACATGCCATAGGCACTGAGGCATGGTCAATGAGACAACTGAAACTGTTATTAAATGCACCACTCTGTTTACAACACAAAGGCATCATAAGAAATTCTGCCATAGGCACCAAATACCCTATCATTGGCCCTGAAGATATGAAAAAA
>VTPC01090737.1:0-44355 GCA_011009095.1 Ignelater luminosus
AAAAAAGAAGTTAACACTTTGTATATTAGTTTAATGTACAAAAACCAATTTAAAATTAATAATTCAATCAATAATAATTTATTTCTTGGCAAACGATCTACCTTCACCATTTTCAGAAAAAAAAAACTGTTTTTCAAGTTATTAGAAGCTGTAGATTAGTCAAAAAGACATATCAAGGAGGTTCATTTGCAACAATAATACATAAACAAAAATATATATCTGTAAAGCGGATATTCTCGAGTTATTACGACATTTATAGCTAAGCGCAAATTCCGTTTACAATTCCTATTAACGAAGAGATTAAAGAACTTGAACAGCGTGGTGTTTGTACCCGTAAAATCTGTGTATGACATAAACCACGTTTATACTTTGTGAAAAAAGTGCAAAAAAAAGAAAGGTCTCAATGGCTGTGTAGGCATTTTCTACTGAAGTACATATCTACATCTCATTGAAAATCTATACAGAGATTGAGGAATCCGCAAGAATCTTAAAGAATATTACCTAGTCGTTTATAATATTATTTGAGATGTGAGAATTCGTATACAGTGCGGTCCATTTAAGTAACATTATGAAATATTATTATTATTATTATTATTATTATTATTAAAAAATATTAAAATTACATCTATATTATGAAATAAATCGATAACACCAATTTTTCGAAATGTCGTTGCGGCATGTATAGCGATTTATGTGACACTGCACTTTTAAGTCGATATTCATGATTTTCGGGCCGTATTGGAAAAAGTGATGACGTCATCAATATTTCTTGAAATAGTAATTTAGCATTTCTCAAATTATTTAATATGCTAGAAGTTCTTTTTATAGTAACATAAAATTTGTCATACGTTACTAACAAAAAAAAACAAGAAAAGATGGTTTAAATGTCTACGTTTAAATCATTAAGGTACTACTTCAAGGCAACAAAAGGAAGAAACTAAAAGTAAGTAATAGGGAATTTTTATTCATTAGTGTATGATTTAATAGGACATCAGATTAAGCGTTCAAAACGTTGGCAATGGAGAGCCTGGAAATGCCGTAACCGATAGATGAATTCTGGTTCAGTGTTATGCACTTTTTCCTGGAATTATACGTTGAATTTTGCGACAAATCTAATCTCTACTTTTCTTAATATTACGAGATTCATTATTACAGATCTTGTTGTGCAGATATAACTACAAGAAAATTTCAACAAGCATTTAAACCTTGCGATTTCCGACATTTCTGTGGTCATCCAATAATTCGAGAACATTTAATTCCTAGGATGTGGATTAATCCGACGATAACACAAGACAGTGCTCCACCGCATTATATTGCACCAATTTAGAGATATTTAAACAATATGTTTTTAAAATAGATAGATTAAGAATTGCGATTGCCATGATCAATATTTTGATCATTTAATTTAATATTCTATTAAGTCATATACTGTTGAATACAAATTCATCATTATTTACTTTGGGTCTCTTTTTTCTGTTACTTGGAAGTATTACCTATGTAAATGACTTTAACGTAAACAATTAAAGCATCTTTTCTCGGTTTTTTTAGTGTAATCTACGACAAATTTATGTTACTAGGAAAAGAACTTCTAAGGCTATTAACAAATACAAGAAAAATGCTACGCTGCCATTTAGAAAAAATGTCGATGACGTCATCACTTTTTCCAATACAGTCGGAAAATTACCAATAGCGGTGTAAAAGGTGCAGCGTAACATAATTTGTTATACACGTCTCAGCGATATTCCCAAATTCTATCTAAATGGACCGCACTGTATGCAATTATGACAAAAATTAGAAATAAAAATAGAAAAATATCTAGGGTTGTCCAAGCGTCAGAAATCATTGGGAAACAAATTTCTCTGCAATAAGTTTTATATTTTCTCAGTAACAGTGGTTAGTATAGAATATTAAATAATTAATTCTTTTTTCAAAATCAATTTCCAAATTTTGTAATGTCAACAAATCTAATAAATTACCATAGTTTAAATAAAATTATTCATTTTCATTTTAACTACTGATAAAAGTATGAGTTAAATGCAGCGTTAAGTCAGTTTGTCCATGACCAACAAAGGATACAAATTTTATGAATCACCTGTTACTTTACATAAGAATAAGAAGTATTTTACTTGATTCTTTATGCGCAAGGTGACCCAAACCCGAAATAAATGCAGGGTATCTCATAAACTAAAAGCGCTAGAAAAAAATTGAATGCATTATCTACTTTTTTCTGCCGAGTTCATTAGTGCAAACAGACTTTAAATACCTTCTTTTGTTTTGGAGTTATAGGCAAAAATTGTTTTTTTAATTAGTTAAGTGGTTGTATCTTCGTTATTTAAAAAATGGAAAAAGATTTCTTGGGAATTTCTTGTATGATTTAATGTCTAGAATAAAGTAACTACTCTAAATCTTTTAACATATCCAAGTCTGCTGTTTTTCGGCTTTCAAAATATCATATGGCTTGTTGGACAGTATGCCCAGTTTATCTCTCTGCATGTAGGTATGCAAACATATGGCAAATTTCATATGTAACTTTTGTTTTTAAGTTTCTTTAAATAACTAAAGATCAAAGTTATACGAGACAAGGCGTCATTACATAAGGTTAGTCCCAAAATGCGTAGGAGAGTTAAAAAAATTGGTTTTATTTTTAAACGGTTATAAAAAATTCTTTTTAACAATGAAAATGTTTGAGATTTGAAATACAAATTAAGTAAAAATAGTAGCATATGGTCCTTCGCGAGCGGAAATGAGTAGCCTCTTTGTGAAGTTTTGAAATAGCGCTGTACCAGATCTTTCCCAGACAAATTTACTGATCCTGGTCCAGTTTTTGCGAAACTGAGCCAGATTTTTTGCATGTAGATTACGCTTGATTAATTCTGCCTTGACCACAGCCCAAAATCTCTCAATTGGTCTGATTTGTGGAGTTGCTGATGGATTTTCGATTCTTGCCACGAACTTGATTTTAAGCTGATTCAGAAGATCGGTGGTATCTTTAGCGTAGTGAACAGGTGCTTTGTCAGGCCAGAACAAGATTTGTTTGTCGGTTTCTAGTGACTTTAACCAAGGGATCAAAACCGGTTTCAAGACTTTATCACGATAGGTCACGTCATCCATAGCGCCTCTCGTCGATTCCATCACGACAGCTGGAGACAAGTGTCCTTCAGATGAAACAGCCTGCCAAACGAGCGCTTTTTTCGGATGCTTTGATTTTTGCCTTCTATAGGGACAGGGCGACCTGGCAATTTAGTGTAGTATTGGTTTGCAGGCATCTCGCTTGAATCCAAGGTGACATTAGTTTCGTCATCTATGACCATTAAAAAGTTGCCACCAGAAATAGTGGTCTGACGGTAAAGCTTTCTGCAATTGCTTTTTGCTTTTTCAAGCTCATCTGGACGGTTCCTCGAGACCTCTGCTCTCTTGCGCCCCTTCAGGCCAATTTGCTTGCGAATCCGATCTACGTTTGACTTGCTGACCTTGAGCTTTTCGGCAGCAGCGCGCACAGTCAGGTTAGGCTGCTTCAAAAAGAGGCGGTCCAATTTGGAGGTCAAAGCGGGGGTCGTAACAGACTTTTTTCGGCCCGGTTTTTGCTTGTTGAGCTTCTTCGAAGGATGATCAACATAATCCATCACACGATAAATCCGGCTCTGGGGCACATTCAGCTTCGAGAACTTTTGAACTGTTGCCTTTCGATCAAATTTACTGTCTTTGTAAGAGAACTCGATGTCCGAGTTCGAAATAGCTGGTTCGTTCTTCATTGTGATTGTTGGCAGATCACTTTAATTAACACTGACTGACTAACAGGTGACTAAAAAGTTGACATGTGTGTTTATTTATTAAAAAACTGTCAACAGTCGCCATAGCAACCCTCTCAATTTTCTCCTATGCATTTCCGGACTAACCTTATAATGTATAAGACCAAGAATTTATATCCAACAGGAAACTAATGAAAAAAAGGAATCGGAAGTAATTGAACTTATATGGTAGACCAAAATTTTAAAGTTTATGTTGCGTTCTGATGAAGTAACATTCAATAATAATAAGTCCCTTAACACATATAATTATTATTATTATTGTCCGAAAGTATCATTAAACAAGCCTATTTTTGGAGAGGTTTTGGTGCTTCTAGTCAGAAACTCTACTGGAAGCGGATTGTAGAGTGTGAAAAACAAGAATGTGTAAAACATAGATTTTTATATTTATTGCATCCCTAATTTTTAATATTTTCTGTTATTTGTGTTGTTTTTCTTTGTGTAATTTAATTACATGTTACCATTACGTTATTATCCTTACATTTTCTAATTTGACTTGATTTGTTCTACTATTAAAAATACCTCACAACACCTATCTATATTTGATCTATATAGTTATTTTAAAAGGTTTTTATATAACCAAGAAGCTTAAAGAATAATTGAGCATGCAATGCATATTGCCTACCTAGTTGTCTTGACTTAATTTATTCATACCGTATTCTGAAATCTGAGAAAACGGCAAATCAGATATGTCAAGACCTACTGGTGCTATTTTAAAACTTAATCTTTTTGTTGTAACTCCAAAGCAATTGAGCACAATAAAAACTTGGAGTGCATAGTTATTTACTTTATTCTACACATCAAACCATACACAAAATAATTTCCAAACAGTGTTTTTTCATTTTTTCAAATAACAACGATGCAGCTACTTGATGAAATTGAAAAACGATATATAGAATTTGGAGTAGGCCTTGCGGTGATATTTTTGTAACAGTGTAGTTTGAAGTTAGACCTCTAGGTTAATGGTCTATCAGTTGTGACTAAACCAAACTAATTTGGCACTTGAGCTGAGTTTTCAATTTTAAATACACTATATAGTAATTTCTGCTTTTTGGGTTGTCAATCTGAGTTTGCTGTATGATCATTGTACATTGCAAAAAAAAGAGATCAACTCAAAGCCTACTCTGAATTTTATAATATAGGAACACTCCCTACTAAGATGACAGCAAGTGACCAAGTAACTTACATAAAGTCCTTAGCAATCACCATTGTTCAACAGCCACAAAATGAACACGCATAAAATCAACTTGAAAACCTGCAATTTTTGGCGGCAATAACATTTTTTTTCTTGTTGTAAATCAAATTGTTCTTTGCTATACCAGTAATATCATACAATACATGAATTCTCGTAAATCAGTACTTGAGAGATAATATTTGCCAAAGACTGATTTTACGTGTAATTCTGTATTGTCGCACTAGCCATGGAAACCTTCATAACATTATTTATATTTTATTCTCAATAAATATTTCTATATTTATATGTTAAAAGTGTTAATTATTTCTTTCCAAAATGGCATTGTAATAAATTACATACATTGTAAATATATCAATGCGATGTTGTCGCACTATACCTTACAATAGCTCATCATGGGCTATGCAGATCAATAACATGTTTTATATTACATGTATCTTCTTCAAACAATTTGAGAGTAGTATGTCGTTTTAGTTATCTTCGCGATTTGTGTCAGATAGTGTTGTCGTTGTTATTATTATCAATAGTAGTTAATAATAATGGAGTATACTAATCGCTAATATGCTGATATGCATATTTATGGAATCTGTCATGGAAATGCAACTGCTGGAGCTGAAGAATACCGTAAGCGATATCCGAATCGTAGACATTCTAATCATCAAGTTTTTATAAGAATCCACAATAACCTATGTAAATTTGGAAAAAGCACCAATCATGTTGATCGAAACAGAAATGGTGAACTTGAAGATGAAATCATAAATGGGGTAAGTGTTAACCCTGCTACTAGTAGCCATAGAATTGCAAACCATCTAGGTTTGGCTCAATGTTCAGTGTGGCGTAAGATTTACGACGAAGGGTAGTATCTTTACCATTTACAAAACATACAAAATCTACGCACAAAAGACACTATCACTCTACAAAATCTTTGTCATTAGTTGTTCAATGCTATTGGCGACATCCCAGATTTCTTACAGCACATTTCGTGGACTGACGAAGCACAGTGAGGGAACAACTACCATAATTTGCATACATGGGCATTAAAAAATCCACATGAAGTTTGGTAAACCAGATTTCAATATCGATTTAGCATAAATGTATGGGCTGGTATCATCGATTGTCACTTAATTGGACCCTATATCTTGCAACATCCTTTTAATGCATAGAACTACCTCGAGTTTGTTCAAAAAACTACCTATTCTTATAGAAGATGTATGTCTGGCCCTACAAAGGAACATGTGGTTTCTGCAGAATGGGGCTCCTATTAATACTGCATATCCGGTAAAAGCTCGTTCGAAAAACGAATACCCTCAGCTATGGATTGGGCGCAGGGACTTAAGTCCGCTAGACTTTTATCTATGGCAGTATTTCTTTGCACCAATTCACACGATTCTTCTTTTGAGCTTCACTCAAATTATGTGGAATCCAGCGACTGCAAAGCTTTCGTACGTTTAGTTAATCGTGTAAGATCGTGACGTGGATTCATTTCATCATTCAATACATGACTGAGAAAAGAACGTACGCGCTGGAACTCAGCAAACCAATTATAAACAGTTCTATTTGATAGATCGTCCTCACCAAAAACCGCATTAAGCCGTTTGATGCATTGTTTGGGTGTTAAGTTGCTTAGAAAATTGTAAAAAATCATTGCTCGAACATAATCACGCGAGAGTTCCATTTTTTCACAAAATTACTTTTCTCAAAGCGTTATGTAAACAGAACTGGTTAGCTTAGGTACGACTGTCAACTAAATTATATTTTAGGTTTTTTTTTTGAATTTGATAATGGCACAACGTTGACACCACCGAAAGTACCCGATTGCAGAAATTCTTCCAGCAAACCTCGTAACAGACAAGTCTAATTCGTTTACGGGACTTGTTGGACACTCATTATTTAAATGCAAATATGTGCCATAAGCCGTACGTTATTAAAAATACTATGACTTACTTGAGGTGTTTATTTTTTTCCAAACATACTATAGAATTCATTAGACAAACGTTTCAGATGGAAACACATCCACACCCACCTCTTACCTAAAATAGTTTTGCTCGTGCCGTAGAATTAGCAATTAATCTGGGTTTTAACTTATACTGAATATTTCTGTTTGCTTCTGCAATTAATATTAATTAATATTATAATTAGTAATTGAGTATTCGTTTATTTATCTAGTTATGTTTAGATATTATAAAGTTATTTTATTATAATTTGACTGTTTTTGTGAAATCATTTGAATTTCAATAATTATTTTCTTGCAGAATTATACTCAAAATTACGTTTTATTAATTCAAGACTTATTCTGTATCACTGCTTTTAAAAATAAATACTCAATAATACAAGAACATATTCTAGATTGCTTCATTTGGTATAATGAACTTTTTGTAACATTTTTTCCTGTCTAATACCATAAATATTAATTCTGACAGGCAAAACTTCTTTTTGTTGTTACAGTTAATGAGCTTATTTAAAGAATTTATTACAAATAAAATCTAATTGGTTTCTATTTTATTGAAAAAAATGACCTTACAATGGCACTTATTCCTGAAATGTCAAATGTAAAATTAATTGTAAAACAAGAACTAGAAACTACTTATAATAGTCCAGTCATTAGGTGCTCAAAAAGGGTAAATAAAAGAAAGTTTGGGTGGAGTTTTGATTTTTGGTACTGTATGGTATTTTGGGTCGCTGAACACGAATCAGAGGTTTGCCAACAATAATTTTCTCAGTTTTTTCAAAATAACTCCGATACTATGCATTTTACGTGAAAGTCGAACCTACATGAAACTAAAGAGGATAAAATTTCCTACATTCCGCGAGAGCGCCGCAAAGATAGGCGTTAAAAGCCAAAACTTCCAATAACAGGAATTACGGCACTGTACGTAGATTTAACACTAAAATTACCTATTTATGCCAATGTTGATCATATATTATATTAAAGGTGATGTAATTGACTATATTGTATGTATTTAATATCAACGATTTCGCTGCTAGCGCGCGTAGAATCAATCAGGCAAAAAAATATCTGGGTGCTACTATCGAGAGCTTAAAGTGACATTAGTAGTAAAAAACAATGAGAATGACTCCTGTGCAGAATGTTTCTAAACACATTCAAAATTACTGTGATGTTTCAATTCACAATTCAGAGCCTGACGGACGCAAGGGTTGTGCGAGACAAGGATAGGACCAAGATGTATAAATGGTTACTGCAGCATTTCCCTTTCCCACAAAACCCGAATTTATACTTAATCAGCACTGGTGTTGTAGCTGACAGACGAATCAACTGTTATAAGACTTGGGAATTGAGCATCAAGTCCATCAATAGAATTATTGGTGGTGACTTTGGAACGGTCAAATTCAAACGAAGCTACAGAGTACACCCTCTTGCTGTTGTGACCAGTGCTATACGAGTTGACAATGAGTTGATTCCTATTAATCCTACAGCTTTGTTGCAACGAATTTCTATTGCTAAACATTCAGATTAAGACCTCGAGGTGTTTTTGACGTATGATCTAGGGTGTTATTCCTTGTCCCTATTCGACAAAAGATTGATTAAGAAAAGGAACCAAATCCACAATCTACAAAGCATTCAAACCCCTAGCAAACAAACAGTTTAGCGGCCTAGTTCAATATGTCATAGATATTGGTTATTGCATAGGGTTGTTTGGTCTACGAATCAATCGTGTTCTTCAATCTGCAACAAATATGTTCAGTATGTCCAGTCAAAATATCATCCACAGGCTGTAGTTGTCTTTGATGGCCACCCTGATGACGTACAAGGTGGTACAAGAACTGCTGAGCGTACGAGAAGAACAAGGAAACGTGCTTCAGCTGACACACTGTTCAAAGAAAAGTTCTTTGCTAACCCAAAAAACAAGGGTCGTTTGATATCTATGCTTACAATGAAGCTGTCTTCAGCAGAAATTGAATTGAAGCAGGCGGAAGAAAACGCAGACATCCTGACTGTGAATACCGCTTTGTCCTTGGTTCTATCAAACGAGACAGTAATTGTAGTTGGGGACGAAGTAGACCTCTTGGTTATTTTGATAGGTCTCTGCAGGGTTGACAACGTATTCTTCTTAAAACCTCCTGATACTGTGAGTTCACTAGTAGCAGGAAACATCACTTTCCTGCACGTAATGAGCGGTTGTGATACAAATCAGCAATGTTCAAACAAAGGCACATGAAGTTCCTCAATACAGTTCAGAAACATGCTGCACAGAGGTCATTTCCATTGTTTTTTTACTACTAATGTTACTTTAAGCTTTCGATATCTGTAAATAAAGTATTTAGTAGTACCCCGACAGCAGATTTAATGTAATACATGGTCAACATTTGGATAAAATAAATAGTTTTACTGTTAAATCTACGTACAGTGCCGTAATTCCCATTATCGGGAGTTTTGCCTTTTGACGCCCATCTTTGCAGCGCTCTCGCGGATGAACTATTAATGGGAGAAAAAAATCCTCAAATACAGAAAATGTAGGAAATTTTATCCTCTAGTTTTATATAGGAGTGACTTTCACGTAAAATGCATAGTCTCGGAGTTAGTTTGAAAAAACCGAGAAAATTATTGTTGGCAAACCTCTGATTCGTGTTCAACGACCCAAAATACCATACAGTAGCAAAAATCAAACCTTCACCAAAACTTCTTTTATTTTCTACCAAATAACGGAAAATTTTTTGAAAAACATATCAAAAGTACTTCGTTATGGGTAGTTATACAATTTTAACATCATATCAGTTTTGGCAGTGTTGCCATCTTTTTCAATATACACACACACTTTATGCAAACAAATGGATCTACAATACGAATTGAAAATTTTTATTTTGCATAAGGAAAATACTCTTGAAACAGTAATAATAAGAGTTACCAAAAATGGGTTTAAATTGTAATATTATTAACATTCTAGAAATGCCGAAGAAATTTCAACAGATTTAAGCTTGCATATACAGGGTGTCTCCAGATAAGGTTTAGAAAAGGTGTAATAGATAAAAATTTCAAGATTGGAAAAAACCTATTCTTTATAAAAATTTTTGCTTACTTCAAAAGTAACTTTTGTCGAATTCAAAAACAAAATTTTATACGGGGTGTACTTTTATGTACAAACCAAAATAGAAATTAAATATCTCAAACAAAATAATCTACCATTGGTCTCAATTAGTGCGCCACCTATTCCCTAAGACAATTCCAGCCTTCTTCTCAAATCGAGGAAAACTTCATGTAACTCTTCCGGTCGAATTTCATTAACAGCCTCTCTAATAGCATTTTTTAATAACAGAAATACGTTGTTCCAATGTTAGCATTTTGATTACTTTTTGAATGATAGACTTAAAATGAAGTATTGCTTTTATTTCTCTAACAACCATGTCTTGTTTAGGTAATTTGCTCAATAAATTAATTCAATCTGTACACTACTTAAGAACATAAAAGTTAGTTTTTTAAACACCCCGTATAAAATTTTGAATTTTTAACTCGATAAAAGTTACTTTTGAAGTAAGCAAAAACTTTTATAAAGAATAAGTTTTTTTCGTATCTTGAAATTTTTTATCTATTGCACCTATTTTAATCCTTATCTGGGGACACCCTGTATGTAGTCTGTTTCTATATTATAGAATTCAGAGTAAGCTTTGATTCTACCTTATATCTTTGCAATGTTTAACAAAGTCAAAGCAAATCCAGGTTTTCAATCTAGATAAGAACAAATATTGCTACATATATTGACAACTTATGCTTATTAAAAAAAAAAACCAGCCAGATTCATCAAAAGAGCTTTATTTTAAAACTAAGTCTGTTATACTTCACTTTATTTTTTTGTGTGATTAATAATAAGCTCCTAAAATAGGACCACAATTAGATTAAAGTTAAAACCATTCTCATTAAAAGTGTTCAAAATGACAGAGGTGACAGACCTTTAACCTATGAATATTTATTTAGTAACTTCTAGTAAAACTTCAAAGTAAACTGTTATAAAATTATGTCAGGCCCTGCTCTGAATTCTGTAATATATAAAAGGCTGCTAAATAAACTTTTATAAAAGCACACACGCTAGGTATTTAAATAAAAAAGGGGAAAAATACTTCTCTTAAAGTGTATAGCTAGGGCATATCATACAACAAAGCAGTTTCGGAGTCATTATTTAAATTACTCCTGTTTAAACCAACTTTCTGTTGTAAAAACCTTTTTGTTTTTCAGCTTAAAACGATAGAAAGAGTTTTAAAGATTTTTTGTTACTACTACACCAAGCAAACTAATCTAACTGCGCACTACATAATACGACCACCTGTTTCCAGAATTACGGAGAAAGTTTGTGCTACCTGTTGCAATACCACTTTCAGAAAAAGTTTTGCACGTTCTTGAAATTAATGTAGTCATTTAAGTATTTTCAGTATTTTGTTTTGGCACGTTTATTGAATAAATTAAGTCAGAAAGTTTCTTGATAATGACGACAGTAGTAATTCAAATTAAGAGTAATCATTTCTTTAAGATGTAAATCATCGCAAAATATATATTTTCTTATTTAAAAATATTTCAAGCACATAAGAAAGACTGAGCGGCAAAAAAATTTTTTAATTTCAGGACAGCTGCTAGCCATCGGTGAACTGAATAGAAAACTCTGAGATTCAAGTTAATAATAATCATTACTTAAGGTTTCTCAATGTTCTGTAACCTACGCAGGTGGTAGTACGTCCAGTAATAAAGATAAAAACTGCGAAGGACGAACTGACACACAAGGTGGTAGAAAAGTTACTTCAGTTGTGGAGAAGATCTTATTAAAGCTAGATGCCCTAAGTTAAGGAACTCCAATACCAAAACGAGTCTCAGCTGCAATGTATCTTTCACCAGCTTGAATTTGCTAAAACATAAGTGATAGATAACAAGATAACAATTATGCAGTACGTTACTTATCTTTTAGATTTCACGTTTATCTTTGATCAAGAGAAAACAGAAGAAGCAAATGCTTTTTTAAATAAAATACAAGTACAAGGTGTTATTACACCTTCTAGCAGTCCATAGGCTGAATAATGTGACAAACAAACACAGTTACTGGTTCATATGACACCTTGGATAGCGCTTCTACTACAAAACAATTATCAACCAATGACTTAAAGAGTAAAATATAAACAAAGCTGCATTCTTTACTGGTAATGGACTTTGCAAATCTACTAATACCTTTTGAACATTGCAACGCTTCTTAAGTTTTAGAAAGATTGATGGATCTAGTATTATGATAGGAGATATGTTTGGATAATGTCAGAAATGGCTTGTGTTCCCCGATTAAGTAGAAAGTCTCTTAACGTAATGTCAAGCAAAGATATTTTGGCAGATTTCAAGAAGATCATGACGACGGAATTTATTATCTTTGCACTTACTCTAAATGATGGAAACAAGACATGCTTGGAAGTGAAAAAGATCTTTAGTACAGCCGCCTTAAGCTATCCACAGTCTACGGGTATGTTCATAGTGGACGAAGTAATTACAGCATGGCCAAAAGAAAGTTATCGATTGAATACTTCAGCAAAATTTTGTCCAACCCAGAAAGAAAAAATTATGACTGGAAGGAAAATGCTAGTCGTCGTGAAAACTTGAAAACTCTTTTTTATGTATTTTCATGGTTGCGAATTCTTGTTGAGGACTATTCACATATTACTGGAAAATGTGATTCAAAATTCTCGAAGGAAAAGTAGCTAGGTGAATTGAACTTTTAATCAAACCAGCTCTGTCCAGAAATTTGTAGTTGCCGTTTTGGATGGAAAATAGGCAAACAAATATCTTTAATATGAAAAGAAACACAATATAAACTGATTGGTGGATCAAAGGGGCGATTCAAAAAGGGCAATTGGAATTGGGACAAAATAGCAGATTAAGCTCCAGTTGTCAAGAATTTTCAGATTTAATAAGATTCTCTTTATAGAAAACGATATGGTTGTTGCGTTTGATAATGTACCTCTGACAGCTAATTTTGCACAGGATCCTTGTTTGTTTTTGTTATTCAACTCTGGATTATTATTTTAGTGACGAGAAGAAGAGACGATCTCAAACAAAAGTAGCCGTCGGAGGTACCTTTCCAACGTGTAGCAGCATTAGACAAAGTGTTCGAAAACATCATTGGTACTTTCGTTTCTAAACGGCTGGTTTTACTAAGTAACAAACGATCAAAATTACTGAAAGAACTGAATTTTGGGTGTTTCAGTTAGATATTTAGGCATAAATAATCGTTGGAGGAAGTACGAAGAACGTCTTACTGAGTAAACTAACAAGAAGATGACAGCAAATGGGTGTTGTAAAAGCAAAATAAAGCAGTTATAAAGAAATATAACACAATACAACCGATGTATTAGATTTTGAAGACGAATCAATATTTAGTAGAAATTTCGTTCAAAGGTCACCAAACTTGAGAATCATTTAGGGTAATTAATTGATTACTTAAGGTCTTGTATTCATTACAAGTAAATGCAACAATTTTTGTAGGTACAGTCAGAAAATTATAAAACAGTTTGGTAGTTTTAATAAGTAAAACAATTAAGTCTGAAATGAAAAGAATGTAATACTACATGAAGTAAGACCTGCAAAATCAATAAGAACAAAACATCGTGACTTATACTGCAACAGCATGTTTTACTTAAGATTCCTAGGCCAAATGCTTCAGCAATCGAAGTATTTAAATTATGTAAACGGAATTTGCTAAAAAGGAAATTTTTTCACTTTTATGCCAATGTAGTCACTTCAAATCCTAAGATGCAGATGGTACATGCTGCAGGGACATTTTCGGATCTTAAAAATGTTCAAATGTAGATCATTTGAAAGATCATTCAATATGATAATAATTTTAGCACAAGTGAATAGATATTTTATCCATGAGAGGGAAAGTTTAGCTCACGAGGCGAAACTTTTCCTCTCGTGGATATTATCTCTTTATTCAAGTGTGCCACACAATATTTCTTCTAATTCCTACATAAATAAAAACATTATATATTTTTAAATTTATTAAAATCGGAATACAAGAACATAGCAAACAGAATTTTAAAGCGATATGAATTTTTTATGAAATTATTATTTTTTTCACGTTGTCACTGAGAATAAAGTAAATTTGTAATTATACCCTATATTCGCCCTTCCCATTAACGTGTTGCTTTAGTAACAAGATGAGACATAAAAATAATGAGACTTTTATAATTAGGAATTAGAAAATAGATCTTTATGTTACAATTACATAATGTAGGACTTTATTGTACGATATTGTACGAACCTGGTTTATTTATAATTGAAGGCGAGTCAATCAAGTCATATTATGTAAGAGTAAAATACATTATTTTATGTTCTACTGCTTTGTGTAACAAAAATTAATAATTAAACAATAAAGAAATTTAAGAAATTTTGACAGTTTGTAGAAGCACGTTATCAGAGTGTTCTTTGACTGTTGTTATATTTAGTTGCAAATGTTGTTTGCGAACACAAAGGTATCACACATTTTTCACTTCGTACGGCGTTTTTTATGTTATTTTATAATTTAAACACTGAGATAAATGTAGTTAATGGAAATTTTTTTCAAGAATTTAATTAATTTTACTTTATAGCAAATCTCTAATTACACTGGTAAACACTGTTTTTGTCACACGAACTTTGTGATGATTTTTGTTTATGTTGGTGTACCCTCATTAAAAAAATATATAACTTTGTTTCAGTCACACTCAGTTTTTTTGTAACAGCTACATATTCATTTCTGACCTCATATACGTGTCTTTGTTTGAATAACTTCATTTAGGCGATTGTACAACTATTGTATTCAACTAACTTACATTTTATTTACGTTTGTTACGTCGTAAAATATGCCACGAAAGTGTTTTAACAACTCCGACAGTTTTTGTTATGTGTTAATTAACTTTTACATCTCAGCGTCGAAATTTCACAGTGCTATTTAGACTATTTTGGATTTCCTGTGAAGCATCAAGATAAATCCTGGGTTCCACATAAATGTTGTGTAACGTGTGTGAGACTCCTATTAGGTTGGGCTAAACAAGAACCTAGACATTTGCCATTTGCTATACCAATGATTTGGACGGAACCAAAAGATCATGTAAGTGATTGTTATTTTTGTTTGACTTAAACAAAAGGCATTACAACCAAATCTAAACACACTATGAAGTATCCAAACTTGTCTTCGGCCAACAGACCCATCCTACATAGTGCCGAACTGCCTGTGCCAAAGCCTCCAAATCGACCAGAAAGTCAGGATTCTGTTTCTACTAGTCCAGAATTTGCTTTCACTGATCACGGTAAGGTATCTCAAGAAAGTGACTCAAGTTATGAACCGTCAACTTCAAAAGAACCGCACTTATTGACACAAAGTGATTTCAATGATTTAGTACGTGATTTGAATCTGCCTAAAAAACAGGCTAGCTTTTGGGGTCTAGATTAATCGACTGGAATTTACTTTCTCCTGATACGACAATTTTTTCTTTTCGACATCGTGACGATGAAATAAAACCTTACTTTTCTGAAGCAGATGATTTAGTCTATTGTAATAACGTTCCTGTTGTGATGAATTTATTAAATATTGAATATGATCCAAGTCACTGGCGATTGTTCATTGACTCCTCAAAAACTAGTTTGAAAGCAGTGTTACTGCATAACGGAAACAAACTTCCTTCAGTGCCGGTTGCTCATGGAAAGAGACTTACGAAAATATGAGATCTCTTCTTGAAAAAATTGAATACAATAAATACGCTTGGAAAATTTGTGGCGATTTTAAAATCATTGCTCTTTTGCTTGAACTACAGCTTGGTTACATAAAATTTTGCCGTTTCATTTGCAAATGGGAAAAAGAAAAAGTCACTACACAAAGAGAGTGTGGTCCAAGCGTGAATCACTTACTCCAGGCCATAAAAGTGTTAAAAATTATCCTTTAGTGAACCCTGATGACATACTTTTACCACCGTTGCACATAAAGCTCCGTCTGATAAAAAATTTTGTAAAAGCTATGCCTAAAGATGGCAGTGGATTTTTATTTAAATTAAAGAAAAAATATTTGTAGGTCCACAAATACGGGAACTGATAAAGGATAAGAGCTTTGAAGAAAAACTGAATGATCAGGAAAAACTCGCCTGGAAATGTTTTGTGAATGTTGTCCAAAATCTTCTAGGAAACGATACAGCAGAAAATTACAAAGACTTAATAAATAAACTTATAATGTCATATAAAGCTTTGGGGTGTAGTATGTCCTTAAAAATACATATGCTGGACCCTCATCTGGATTTCCTTCCTGCAAATTTGGGTGCTGTGAGTGATGAACAAGGCGAGAGGTTTCATCAGGACATTTCCTTAATGGAGAAGCGCTATCAAGGGAAATGGAGTCCAGGAATGCTAGCAGATTATTGTTGGAGACTTAGAAGGGACCTACGAGAAACCAAATATTCACGAAAATTATAACTATTTATTGTACATTAAGCAATAATTTCTCTAAGTGTAGCTGATTTTTGTACTTTTTACGAAAATATATGTTTCGATGTCACAAGGAAACCGAATGTGTTAATCTTTCTTCATTGATATATTATTGTTTGGTGGCCCTAGTACATTCAAAATTTGATATAAGTTTTCGTGTGACAAAAAAAAAGTTAAAATTTTGTTAACCAGTGTTATATATGTGACAAAGAAAACCAAACTTCTAAGTAAAAACATACACTTTAACAAAAAAAAGAAATTCTTAAAGTTTTCAGTTTAATTGAGTAACGTAGTACAAAATTCATAATGAAGCAGTAGCAGACATCGTACATTTCCTGGTGTTGTTCCATTTTGCAAAAGAAAAGAAGAACCCCAGAAGTTTGTAAGTAAAGAGGGCTAAAGTTTACTTCTGGCCCCAGAGATATACAGTGTCCGCCAAAAAGTCTACACTATATTGAAAAAATTTTATTGAATGATTTATGGAAAATTTGTTTCCGGCATGAGGCTTTGCTTGCTCCAGAACCAAAAATAACCTAATCAAAAGTAATCATGTGGTCTCCATTACCTGTCAAGTTTGACAATAAAATGATTATTTAACAAGCGGCGCCACACGTTGACGGAAAAGCGATGTTGATGATTAACTACGATTGTGGCATGTGGGTTTTGCTCCGCCCAGGTGTGAAAATTACGTGTGTTGTTAATACCATTCCTTATAAATTGAGCCTCATCCGTAAAAAACATGGAGTGGAATAACCTCCAAGTTATTTTGTACCACTGACAGTACCATACTCGATTTTCTAAGTCTTCAGGAAATAAATGCTGGATTTTTTGTAAATGATAGAAATAAAGCCCAACGTGGCGCAGAATTCTACACTTGGTGGTTTGAGAAATTCGCGTTGTTTGAGATATTCTACGAATACTGGTAGAAGAACATCGGCAATCATGTAGAATGCTGGTCCCTAACTTAGACACTTATAACTCCTGTTATATACACTTTCCGTGGAAAATAAAGACACCTTTGCAATCTTAAGGCTTTAATAAATACAAATAAACAGTTTGCTTTCCTCTTAATTGCATATAAAAGCGAAAATCTCGATGGTAAAAGTGTAGATCTCGGTGTTCGCTGGGTCGATAATACTGCGCATGCCGGACGGACGTGTCAATAACGAAAAAAAGTGCACTTTTACCATCGAAATTTTCGCTTTTATACGCAATTAAGAGAAAAAAAACCTGTTTATTTGTATTTATTAAAGCCTCAAGATTGCAAAGGTGTCCTTATTTTCCACGGAAATTGTATATAACAGGAGTTATAAGTGTCTAAGTGTGGGACCAGCATTCTACATGATTGACAGAACTTCTGTTCAACTGCATTTAAAACTACTTTAGCTTGCTGCTCATTCTCAATTTCATCTTCTTCTACACGACGACGTGGGAAAGATCCTGCCTCTCTCACGCAGCGAAAAACGTTAAAAAATGTTGTATCACCTGAGATACTCTGCTGCTGCAGCACGTTCACTTTCATTGTAAAAACCATAGACGAAAACCATATCGGCATACTCTGCGGTATAGTGGCTTAAATTAATAACACAGCACAAAAGTTATTCACCATTAACCATGACAGTAAACACGTCAATTACTGTCATTTGTCACAAGCACGTCAATTCATCAAGGTTAACTCAATTTATCAAGACTTACTTTTTAAGATTTTCTGGTTGTTGTTTATTACTGACTGTTTTTTACAATTTTCTTTGATATCTGTGAAACAAAGAGTAATTCACCTGGAATATATGGTATAAGTATGTTGGTCAAGTCGCGGAACACCCTGTATATCTCTAGGTTCAGAAGTAAACTTTAACTTTACGGAATTTTAGGGAACAAGTACAATTAGTGAAACGAACTGCACCTGGAGCTTCTGAAATTTCTTTGTGAACTGCGATTTGCTCTGTTGTCACGTCTGTAGTAGAATATCCTCTCAAAATGTCTTTAAGTAATACTTTTCTTATTACTTAAGGAATTTTCTATGTAACCTTCAGCCCCAGTATTTGACTTCCTTCCTCCATGTCTCTTTATCTTTAATAATTTATATCCGTTCCAGAGTCAGCAAAAAAAGGCGCGGAAGACCTGCGGAAACCATGGCCTGTGAATTCACGGGAGTGTGGTAACTCAATTTCCCTCAGATTGTATTTCACACTTTTCATTTTTGTAATTTACAAGGAAACGTTTATGCTTAGTATTTTGAGGGCGCAAATTGATGTATTTTCAAACAATGTCTATTAAATTCACTCCAGAAATGTTTTCGTTTGTGGAAGAGTAATTCTAAAAAAACTGTTTTTATCTGCGACGTCTTGTACACGTTGATGTGTTAATGCAGCTTTTCTACAAGCTCCGGAAAATCCAATCATCATTACCACCTTTAAAAATTAATTTACTACATAACCAAGTACATAACATTATGTTTAGCCATACCTTTGCAATAAAAATTGTTTATCTTCAGTATTTCTTAAGAATGTCTCAAAATTTTCTAGGGTGATAATTCGCTGATCGTTTTTTTTTTCAGTGATGCCAACAAGGTCGTATAATCTTGCATATTAACATTTTTCTTAATCTTCAATTTAGCTTTCAATACTGAGCATGTTGTTCATACTGTAGACGCTTTCAATGTTTTTGTGCATTTAAAGTATACTAATATTACCTTTTCATTAATAGCATTAACTTTCCTCTGCTGGCACCAATTTTCGAATTTCTTTTATGTAAGTTCATAGCGATCTTCTGACTTGCCGGGAATCAAACTACTCACAGCCACTTTAGCACATTCTTCAATATCTGAGAGAATTTTTATTTCTGATTCTGAATCTCGATCCATTTCTTAACTAAACCGTTGTACATAATACGTTATGGAAAACCCTACTTACGTAAATAACTATTTTGTCATATAAACAATTTCGAAAAGACAAAAGCTTTCAAAATATTCTAATATGAATGTCATTAATGTCCTAGAAGGTGAACTAAATGAACTTTATGCAAAAATAATTAACTTCTTTCAATATCCTTTGGCACGAGCTGAAAGACGAGATAAGTGTGGGTAATCTTTGTTTATAAAAAATAAGCCTAGGTTTAGAAGTGTGGAAGCTCCATGTACATTAGAGTGGCCGTAAAGAAATTTTTTTAGGTAAACATTCGATAAGTCCCTTTCGCCTAAAAAATAAGATTGGCATATTTTTTCAAGTTAGACTATAGTGAAATAGCGTGCCGTGAGAGGGTTATACAAATTATCAAAAATTTAATAACTTATTCTAATCAGTTGGGAAACTTTCACCCTCCCCCAATCACCTCCACCAGAACATTTTAATTAAATACATTTCTGTTTCTAGTTCACGAATGGCTCTGCCGATTAAAAGTTTCTTTGATGTAAAAGATTAAGAATTTTATACCCTTTAAAATGATATATCACACATGGGGTAGTGCCATTTAAGATTTTGGGGTAGGTGTGGTTGGGGGGGAGGGTGAATGTTTTCCAACTGATTAGAATAGGTTATTAAATGCCCCCTCTAAAATAAAATCAACGTGTTTCAGCGATTTTTGATAATTTTACTAATTAAAGAGTTATTCAAGGTGGGAAGTTTTCAAATGCAAGCCCTGAATAACCCTCTCAAGGCACGCTATTTTTTAGGGGAAAGGGACCTTATCAAATGCTTACCTGAAAATTTTTTGTTTACGGCCACTCTGATGTACATACAAACTATAGATTGGTGGAGTCGCTTATACAGTTTATTTTTAAAATATTGTCCCAGGTTATGTAAAATTCTTGTAGGCTTACTTCTAGAGATATCCCTGTCACTAATAATCGGAAAGGTAAAAATGACTATTTCATTTGCCTGAGGTCATTTTTATAGTAGAAGGCAATTTTGTTGTAAATTATTTATAAAAGATCTAAAAATGGTATATTTGCGCTCTGATAAATCTAAATCTGAACATATTTGTATTGGGTTCAGACCTGTTTGTGCTTCTTTTAGATAAATAAATAAATAAATAAAGCAATAATTTTGTAGGGTGACAACTAAAGGTGCGACTGGATAGATTGTTGTTGAGATCTTAGTGATATTCTCGCAGCAAAACTTAGTTCGTCAAATGATTTTGATAAAATTAAATCACGCACTCTTCATTTTTTCGTTTTGCCTCCGCAAAAGGTATTTTAGACCTTCCACGATTGGAACTTGGCTATAATACGCTGAACTTTGAACTCCCTAGGTCTAAAGTTATCTTCAGGCATGAAGAGGTCTTTATTCAACCAATAATAAGTAATAGCGTTGTAATGTTATTTTAAAATTCGCACTAAATCCGCCCCTGTCTTTCAATTTCGTTCAGGTATTTGTTTTCCTGACGCGTAATATTTAAATTATTTCATTCTATAGACGAATGTTTGTTACAATGTTATTCTAAAGAATTGATATCTTTGTGGTCTCGACTTCTGGGCTCCGATAGACGTGCCTTTTGTTATTTTCCAATATCAAATGCCTGGAATCTTAGTTGCAAAAATTGGAGTTACACAGTCTCGATTGAGTCAGGTTCAAGCTGGTAAATCTACGAAGTGGAATTTTCCATTGTCTTATAAGAATAATTACATTTTAACCTGTTAGGTCGTGTATCTGACTTTTCAACCCCACTTCAGTAAGTACACATTGCGCCACAGGAGACGCAGAGAGAATGGGCAGTACGATAAGAGCTGCGTACTCGAACCAACGTACGGGGATAATTTTCGGCGTCACCCCTACACATCCGAAGTGGTTACAAACCAAATTTAATTGAAACGATTCTCTTAGTAAAAGAGAGATCGGACTCGAGACATCCTATTTCGTGAATTTGTAAAATATTCCATACGATAACCTTGCTTAGGCAAGATTAGTTTCGTATTTTCTAATTGAATTATAATATTTACAAGTAATATTTTTAACTAATTTGTAACAGGAACGTTCCCAGGTAATTTTAGCTGGTGTTTGTTAAATTATTGCAACATAATTAATAACTTTTGACTACTGTTTTTCTTTGTTATTAGATATAAAGTTTATTTATTGCTATTTCAAAATTCATTGTCAAGTTTATCTTGTTTTAATTAATTTAATATTTAGATTTTGGCCTTTTGTTCTATATTTTGAAAGTTTAACGTAACAGAATCTTTTCTTTTTTGTTTATTGTAATAACTTGTTTTTATTGTTATTTTCTCATTATTTGTTTATCAACTTTGTTCTCCAGTGAAGAAATTAATTCATACCTTTCATTATTATTCTTTTGTAGTGTTATTTTGTTATTTTTATATTCTTGTTTATGTGTGTTTAACTTTTTTTTTATTATTGTTTTAATAAATGTAAGAAAGGTCCATTATTTACAGTTTGTTTTTTTTGTAAGTGGATTTCTGGTCCAGACAAGCAGCGTTAATTTCGTTACTTTGTTCGTTTGGCTATTAAAAAGCACGGTGGTGCTTACTCTAAATTTCAATTAAAGGTCAGATACCTTTGTTCAAGAGAGAAGTAAATATTAAACTGGTATTTCTTTTTTGAAAAAGAAGGAAGTCTTCAGAGGACTTCCTTGTCAAAATTGAATAAGACAAATCACGTGTTTATACAGTTTTTTTTTTATTTCGTGTTGAGTCTCAATCGTGAAACGTTGAAGCGAGTTTTAATAAAGCTTCCACGAGGTAAGTTACACACAGGGTGAGGTTTCGCAAGAAGCCCATATACGGGGTGTCGGATTCACGAGTAGTCGCGTGACCGACCATCAGAACCCTTCCATCTACGACTGCTGGCGCCATCTTTTGTGAACATCTATCAGTTAGTAGGAGTTTTGGAAGTCGGTGAGCTTCTCTTTGTGTGAGATTAGCTAAGTTCATTTGAGAATCCACCCCATCTGCGGCATGAGCTACGTGATTTAACATCTACCATTGGTCTGGACGGGACTTGTGCATACTTTTGAGCATCTTCCCGTTACAGCGTTACTAGAAGTAACTTCGGCTTGATGAACAATCTTTTCACTTTTTACGAATTATTATAAGCAGTAAACTTCGCAAACTTTAAGGTTATATCACGAACCGAATCTACTGAGGCAGTAATATCTTCTTTGATAAGAATGAAAATCTTAGAAACTATTTCTGGTAGCGGCCCGGGTGGTGTGGCGGTGATGGTACTTACCCACCTACACTTTGCATGGTATAAATGGCACAAACAAGGCGAAGTAGAACCGGAGCAACGTGAGTTCGAACCTGGAATCGGACAAAAATCTTTGGATGTGGAATAGAATTCACACATGACCTTAATAGTTGGTGCCTAAATTGAAAAAATCAATCAACTTTTCCTTATTTGTCGGTAGATATCCAAACTTTACATAAAACTGAATTTTTGATACTGTTTGTGACTGAAACTTGAGTAAGAATCACACAAACTTTATCGTCGAACTTAATTAAAAGCTTATATGAAAAATAACAGTTTAAGTCGCAATGTATGACTTGTACCACCTTTGCGTCATGTTCATTAACGAATTAGCACGAGTATATTTGTTTTCTAACATCTGTTTTTATAATAACTATTACCTACAAATATGTCCATTATGTAAATAACATGAAAAGAAAAATTGGGTTATTTATTTTTGTCCACAAGTGGGAATATAAAAAAGGTTTTATTAGAACAAAAGGATTATCAAGCACAAGTTAAGTAAAACTATAAAGTTATAAAAGAAACTGCGAGAAGAAACAGATAGGAAATAAATTTTAAAACCATTCAAATATTGGATAAATTCTACTGAAATTGTAATGACGTGACTAAAATGAGACTCATAAAGTATAATTCATCACATTGCATTAATGTATTTCTATCCAAGTTTAGGTATTAGGTACGTTGTGGGGAACTAGGTAGACTGAATATTTGATGATAATAATAATAATAATAAAATAAATTCCAGATGTTTCAAATATTAAATATGAAGGTTGTCCTGACCCACCATTGTCCGAAATTAAATGTCATCAAGGGACTCTTCTCTTTATGATAAATTTCATTTACGTTAGTTCATGAAAACCGAAAACAATTTGTCTTCCAAATTTAATATTATTTACTGATGGGTGGTCCTTTTTACGTGAAGGTATTTCATATTTCACTTTAATATTTATTTAATATTTGGAATAAGAAACCTACCTTTGTAGAATTCAATTAGTATTTTACTCGCAAATGTAGGTAACGTTCCCATTCCTTTAAAAAAACTTGACATATTTTCGACGATCTCGTGATATTTACGTTAATAAAATCAACATAAAATAAATTGCTTCCACCGGAATTCCTTAATGTTGTTTTGTGATGATAAATTATATCTATCTCGTTAACTTATCTAAATACATAATAATATAAAGGTGTTATTTCGTTAATAAATTAATGTAACCACGCTATTAAAATTATAAAGTGGTTATTTACAACACCAGAAACAAGAAAACACAAGTAATTAACCTTGAACTATAAACTAGTAACTGTTTGGCAACTTCTCATTCAATTAGTCGAAGTTTAATTGAGAAACCTCTAGAAAATCTGCCCTTCAATTTTCTCTTTTTTATCATTTCTTATTTGAAACAGAAAATTAGTTGTGAAATAGTATGCGGTTTATGTACTCACAGATCGTGTTTTATTATACGGTAAGTTTAGAATATTATTTACATAATTAGAACAAGAAACGCATTTTCATTTTTTCATCTATAGCTTTCTAGGACAACCTTGACATCTATCTATCTACTTATTGCTCTTTCTTTGATTGTTCCCGATCTTTACAGAATTAACTCAGTTTATCTTTAGTGGCGAGGCCTGCCGACAGCTGACAGGCCTATTGCTTGGTAATTTGTGGATCTCTTGACATTTCCTTCTTATAATAAACCATTTTCGGAATGCAACAAGAGCTACATTTTGTAATGAAAAAAAACTTTTTCCGTCTTTCATAAATAAAACTGAAGTTATGTGGCTAGACTGAACATAAGCGTAGTTGCAGTCATTTATAAACTAATTAATAAAAATAATTGTTTTAAGGAAACGTAAGACTTAAAATATCTCATGGAGATGCCTTTAATTATTGTTTGTAAGCTTACGGAATTTTAAATGGTTCCGTTCTCAGTTAGTACTGAAATACAAAGTGTGGATCTTTTATTAATTGTTAACCTACTTTAGCAAAATTCTAACTTTGCTCATTCCCCCAAAGAGGAAATTAAGCAATTACTAATAATTGCAGAACCCTATTGGGACAATGAGCACTTGCAATCTGACCCAAGGAAAGTTGAAACAAATAGTTTGGCCTAGAAACACAAGGACAGATATAATTATTATGGTGCCTGTGATGGATGTTGTACGACAAATGTAATTGAATCTAGGGTCATCGTTACACATAATGAGAAGTTGTTACGTCATATTTCAAATGCATCGCCCAGTTGCGTCATACTAGTCGTATCGATCCAGGTTAACTGAAAATATTTAAAAGTAATATTAAAAATGGATAGAATTTGTTGAGTATTTCTAGAGATTTTGTAAAACTAAAAAAAATTAGGTGAACGTCGTGAAATATTTATTTAAAACTTGGAAACGATTTAAACGGAAATGGTATGTACTTTTAATGCAATACTTTATAAGAATATAGTCGGAACCTCAATACTTGCAAATACTGTCTAAAATCGCATCTAAAACATTCATTTTTACGTAAATTTCCATAGATATTAACTAACATATACCCAGGGCTGAACTAATGCGTAAGCAGACTAAGCACATGCTTAGGGCCCCCGTTCATTAGGGGTTCCTGAAAATTTTTATTATATATATATATATATATATATATATATTTTTTTTTTAATTCATAAATATATAAAAATAATTTGTTAAACTTTTTCTGGAGATAGACAAAGTATTTTAAAAATATAGTTATAAATTATGTTAATTAATCTCATTGTAGTCATTTGTTCAACAAAAACATTTTGATTTAACATATAACTTTAAAGTACCCGCCATAATAAATACTGTCGTACATGTGTTGACACCAACGAATACAAAAGGTTATGTTGTGCAAAGTTGAATATTTGTGCTAATCCTTTTCACAGAAGAATGGTGAATTGATATTAATATAACGAAGCAAATAGTTTCGTAACACTTCAACACAGCTACCCCTAGGATTAAACTTGTACAGAAAGAATTTAACCTTACCAATGCATGTATGTCCTTTCAGAGAATCAAAAGACACCCGCGGAAGGTCTCTCCAACGTCAAACACTTATAAAATTTTTAAAAAATCTTTGAAAATCGTCGATCTTGATAGTTTACCAGTAAAACGATAGCCATGACACTATAATATCGCGGCTGCGTTCGTGCTACCACAGATTAAATAAGAGTTAGATATTTCACTTCCTATACCCCCTATGCCACCAACGTTCCCATTTCTTGTCTCTGCACATTTATATTTGCAGCTCTGAGAGTTTACCACACCTAATTTTTTACGCACGTTTTATGAAAAGTGCATTCCACGCTGTGCTGCTTGCGCAGTATATGTCAAAGTAGCAAGATCTGGAAGTTGCTTTGAGAGAGAGAGAGAGAGCAATAGAATTCACAAAGTCGAAGTGAAAAATCTGACTCTTATTTAATCTGTGGTGCTACTCTTCGACAGCGTACCAAACGACAGTATCACAACGCAATTTCTCTAAATCACCTGGAGAACATTGACTCCGCGTAAGCATGGGTGAATTAATTAAAAACTGAACTTTTAACTACTACTAACCTAGCAATACCCTCGCTAAGCCCTCGCGCAAGATTGGAGTGAAATCTATTAAAAAATTAATGTTTAACTCCTTCTAACCTAAACATGCAAGCTTACCCATTCAAAAATAAAATTTTTTTTAAAGCAAAATAAAAACTGTTCTGCTATGTTTATCAAACGATTTTATCATAAAAACAAAATTTATAAATGTGATAACGTTTATTAAGTATTACACTACTTAAATATATTTACGAAACCAGCAACCACTTCGTAGTTGTTAAATATTCTAGGTTTACGAGCAAAAGACACAACAATGAACAAAAATAGAGGTAATTCTGCATTTCCAGATAGTTAATTAGTATCTCAAATTGCTTCTGTTGTGTTGGTGCCGTTAGTGAAGCATGCTTTGCAGTAGTCACGTACGAAGGTTTCGATGTCTTTTAAAGGTAATTCAACAAATTTGAATCTTTTTAACCAGATGTTAGGTGTATAGCCTCTCGACTTTTCTCACGAAATACACCAATAGGTAAAAGAATTCATTAAAAATCATCACAATACCCTCTTAAATCATAAATTTTGTCGTCAACCATTAAAGGATTAGCATAACTGTGTACTGCTTTGACTAAGGTTAATTTAATATTTATAATGTTGTATGTAAACTTTATGCATGTAATATTAAATTTGTTAAAACGCAAATAATAAATCTATTCTGTATTATATATTATTATTATTATTATCATTTCCTGAAACAAAAATAAAAAGTATCTAAGAAAGATCGAGATACTTTTTGATAAATCTTGGATCTGTATCTAAGTATACAATTAAACAGACGATCTTGTATCTGAACTAAATCGAGATGTGAAAAAGTATCTGAATTTAAAACTAGATAGCGAGTGGAAGGATCTCCCCCGACATTGATTATGAATTACAAATGTTTTTATTTTTGACAAGTTTTTTTAATAATAATTGGAGAGCCAGATGTAATAAGATTGCGAGTTTTTTCTGAAAACATGAAGTGTCTCAAATTCAATTTAAAAAAAATACTATCATAATGACCATGACCCCACAGTATGCAATGCTTAAGACCCCTGAAGATATTAGTCCGGCCCTGCATATACCTACATTTAAGTAATTCAAGGATGGTAACTTTATTTGTTTCTAAGTAAGGCAAACTTTCTTAGGGAAATAAAGTTTACAGGGAACTGCATTATTTTGATAATGTATTCAAGGATTAAAAGTTCACTTATGCTTACGCTTCGTCGTTGTGCGATCCGTTGTAAAACAATTATATGGTGTGGGTGGAAAATGCAGCGCATTTGATAACAATAGGGGTCTCAGTGTGTCGCTTGTTTGAAACCTCTTTAAAAGGCGTTGGTGTCAGCGTGACGCCGGGTGCATGGACATTCTCATAGGGATATTTAAGGACTTCCGGTAGTTAATGTTAAGAAATATATTCCGCTCTTTGTAGGAATTGATTCCATATGTTTGTAAGGGCGAAAAAATGGGCGTGCACGGCGGGCGGACAGAAAAGCAAGTGTTCAGCTGTGTTTAGTTAATTTTAGTTGTTTTCAGTCACTTTAAAAGATAGCTAGTTAAAAGACTTTTCTTTTCTGTAATTGTTGAATAAATGTAATTATTTTAAAAAGGGGAGGTTTTTATTTATCAGCAAAAATACTGAACAAAAGTTAAGAAATTCAACAGTGGGTTTATGCTTTAATACATAAAAAACCCTTATTATAGTGTACCTAAGTAACAACGTTAATAAACTTCATGAAATTCTTTGTGAAATTTACTTAGAGACCAAGGAATCTTTTTCATGTTCCAAGACTAAAAAGTTTGAATAATAATAATGTTTATTTTACAAAACAATTTACCTAAAAATCAAATAAATTATTACTTTATTAGATAGAGAAAAACAAAAGACACGCAGAAATGCAAGATAAAAATTCAATGCTACACTGAACTTCCATTTTCACATTATTTTATAAAATAAATTTGTAACGTTCTTAAAAAATTGTGAATAAACAATTAGTACATGCTTCCAACAAATACAAAACAACCAAGCAAGATGCGTTTTCGCCACTTCTTCCTCTATGTAGTGGTTTTCCATACTCCTTCTGCTGCACTCCTATTTAAAAGAGCAACTAATGCAACCAAACGGTAACTTAAACAAAAGTACAATCATATTTATATTTCCTCAGATATCTCACCTACATTTTGATACTGAACCTTTCTAAAAGCAACTTTATGTTGTTGTATAAGACTTTCATGTTTGCAGTATGCACAACAGGTACCCGATTTTCGATGAGTCAATAAATAAGCTTTTGTGTTCATGATTATCAGTTTTCCTAATTCCATCCCCTTGAAAGAATTTTCTAAGTTCATGTAAGTGCCACGGAAGAAATTAACTAAGTATCATGAAGCTGGCTTTCAGTCGTAAATAAAAAAGCTTGTCTTGCTTCTTACATACATTCTAATTGTAAAAAAGAACATTCAGGTGATTCCATAAGAGAAGAGGTAGCTTGGAATGCTGAATCAAAAGTGCGGAAGAGTAATCTTCTTGCAAGTGACAAGAGTTTTGTAATTATAAGGTATGAATTAGTAATCCGTTATTTTATTCTTGGGTTCCTTTTGTTACGTTCATTTTTTTATTAACCTTATCCTCACCAACTCCGGTTATTCCCACCGGTTGCCGTTTAATAGCTTCAATCTATTTCACCGTTCCTATAAGAATTCTACTCTTAGACCACCTTAGTATATATCATTGAAATGAAATTTCTAATAAATTTGCTTGTATTAAATTTATGTTGCACATCGGAATTTCTCTTTGTAACTACTCTAGGATGGCCATGATTGACCTTTTTTTGTAATCTATAGTTATCTCTAGATGCCAGATGTAGTTTAAGCTAATTTCTTTGCTTTTGTAGAAATAATTTCTGCTTGTTCATAGGATTTCCCTCGTTTAATAGCGCTGTTTGACAGTTATTTGTTTTCAGTTAATTAACAGAGGTTATCTATTATCGTTCAGTTGGCTAATGAATGACTATTAGGTTCGGGATTGGTCGTTTTAATTTTGGTTAATTTAGGGCTATTTGCATGCAAATTTTTTTGAGATTTTGATACATCAGCCTTTTGTCTAGATACCCTATTCACTTATTAGGTTTTAAACCATTTTTTTCTGCTTGCCTTATTAGTGTTTCTTTTGTTTTTATTGATATATAGCTTTATCTTAAAGGAATGTGTGTTTCGGATTGATATTTTATTGATTAGTTCTCCGAGGCTAAATTCTTCTTTTGTATATAATAGACCAATCAGCAGTTGACATATATTCCTTTAGTGTTCTCTAATTGGTACATGAGATTAGCCGCCTCACTTTTAGATTTTGTTTGAATGGCCATTGTTACATTTTACCGGCAGACGAACTTTTCGAATTTAAACGGGGGTCAGTTTAAGAACTCGCTTTGTAACAGACTGGTGTGCTGATCATTGTTCATTTTACGGTTTCTAACCGTTTATTTTTTTGATTTTTTTATTTTGTGAGAAAATGCCTAGTGCTTCCGCTGGTGTGTGTGTGTGTGTGTGTGCACTACCTTGTGGAGGCCATCTTTGAAATTGTGGATTATTTCGTTTTGTTAAACTTCTTTAGGAACCTTCAAATACATTGAAGGTATGTAGATCTGTCCCGTCTGTTTACTCTGTTCTCACCTGCTTGTGTGTCCTCCACAACTTATTTGGGGAGGTCCGTTCACTGGAGACGACACCTAAGCTCTGCAATTCTGGCTCCTCGGAAATGCGCACTAACGGCTGATTTTGGGATGACAACATTCGACATCGGAACGGCTGCTCGTCTTATCAAGCTTACTTCATTAATTTATTCTTGACAGTAATTACCTTAAAATAGTGTGGTGCAATACATTTAACATTTATTTTCGGTTTTTTTTGTCAAGAACAATTATTCTCTATAAAATCTAATGATCTGTATTTATTTTTAGTCACTTTCATTTAATTTATTGAACTGCTTTAATTTATTTATTTTATTGAATTTATGCTTTGGAAATTTGGAAAAAGTTACACATAATAATTTAATGATTTAAACAAAGCCTATTTATACAATTTAATTTTATTTTAATAGTTGTTTAAAACTAAATTTTTTTGAACTACCTATATTTTCAATGCTGAGTTTTTTTTATGATTTCTTAAGCGATGGGTCACAACATTTGAAAACAGCCTTGTGTAGTTGTTTTATTTCAGGTTGAGAAGAAACAATTTTGTTCTGTCTGACGTAGCTACAATCATCTGAATCTACTATTTTCAAGTAAGTTCTTTTTAGTATCTGTTTTAATTTTGTGTCACCTATCGCCTGTTCTCATTTATGTAAAATAACTTACTTAGGGGATAGAAAATTTTAAATTTATTAATTGCTTATACATTTTGATAAAACTAGCTTTGAATCTAAATTTTATTGTGTTACAGTTTCTATTGGCTGAAACTTATTAATCATTTAATTATTGTTTTGATAGTATTAACTTAATTAATACTTGGTGCTCCCTGATGTATGCTATTTTTTTTAAACTTTTAAGATTTCATCTTTTATTCAGTTTCTTTTTTTAATTACTTGTAGTAGGTATTAATAGGTATTTTGATGCAATATATGAAATTTGTGTGTAATTTTTTTGTTTTTTAGTCAATTACTTTCAATAGAGTTCTGTTCGGCTGCACTCGCCTTATCGAGCGTCATGCTAGAACGTTGGTGGGGTAGCAACCCTTGAGGACAGGCGACAGGAGAACAGTCTCGATACAGAACACCACGAGACACAGTCGCGGGCCAGAACACGAGGCCAGATCATTATCAATAAACAATCATTAAAGCTTACAGTGAGTTTTATTATCAGCTTGAGTTAAAAGCCTAAGGTCCCGACTTGAGTTAGTTGGGCAGACCATAGGCTGGTCTTTAGCGTAAGTATCAGTAACGCGAGGTTACGTTACACTTTCAAGATATAGGAATACCAAATGACATGATACCTAAATCATTGAGTCACCTCGTGAGCAGTTATATACAATCGCAATCACATCTGTTCTGGTAGGTTTACCAGATCTTTTCCATCAAGAAATTAATGAATAACTTTACTGAAAACCTTGCTTAATATTAAAAAAAGCGTAACATTAAAAAGTATCTATGCTTAAAACACGCACCCGTTAGGATAAATTTGTTGCTTACAGTTTTATTAATGTTTTAGTTTTATGTCTGTTAACATCTCTAAACAGAACACTGCACCGTTTGATTCTAAGTAAAGTGTTAATATGCAATTCTACGGTACCATAAGTTTGCACTTACCTTATTGTAATACTAAGCCATTTTGAAAGGATTACTGCATTTGATTATCTGCAAAATAAAAGTATTAAAATTATAATGCGCCATCAAAATATATATAGACATATTAACAATTCATACCATTTCTAAGTTAAATGTCCAAACTTGATGTCAGAAACAATGCAAACGAGCTAGTTTTATGAAAGATACGAAAATATAGCTTAACTACAACAATGTTGATCTAAAATTTAATAATTACATTTAATAAAATAAGGAATACGAAAATGTATGTATATACCTAATTATTAATTGAAATGTGATTACCTAAGCTTTAATTACGGTCTAAACAATTCTCGTCGGATTATAACTTTCTCGTTTTGCTTTTAATGCAAACAGAGAAATGATTTCAGGCAAATGAGCTTTCTCGTTATTCCACGGCAAAAACTATATTGTGAATTACGTTGTGATGTTATAGAACAAATTAATGATGAACCATACTAAAATTTATTACATCTCTGTAGATTTACGCTGGGTTTCTCTTAAATATTAGAAAATAAAACTTGTGTTTGTTGTGGCACATCAGTGCGCTGCTTTCGTTAACTTTTATTCAACTGCTGTTAGGTTTATACAGCTTTCATTAACATACTACTCCTACTTAATACAATAAAAAAACAGTTTAGTCGCAATGCTACTAAAAGAAAAGCGCGTTATTCAAAAACAATAGAATTGAATCGAACATGCCGTCGCCCTTGGAACTTAAGGAAGTTTCAAAAAACTACATCCAACCTTCAACAAAACGAAAAAAAAATGGAAAGCATAATACATAAAGGCAAGTATCAACATTGTAAATCTACTCTTTATAAATGTCTCTTATTTATCCAATGTCTATATTGGGTAGTTTGATCACTACTCAGAGGGAGCAAACACAGTTTATTTATAACACGTTTCACTTCACCAGTGGCACACTTCTTCGTCACTACACGAACCACTTCATCGGCTCCTGGATGAACCTGAAGTATTTGACCAAGTCGCCACTGACCTGGAGGAAGATGATCTTCTTTAATCAGGACCATGCCCTCAACACGAACAGGGTAAGTACCCGATTTCCACTTCGTTCTTTGTTGTAACGTGTGGAGATATTTTCGATGCCATTTGTTCCAGAACTGCGTAGTTAATCGTGCTACTAACTTATAACGTGTAAGTCAGGAAATGGACGTATCTGTTACATTTAGATCAGGTATTGCAACGAAGGAACGGCCAATCAGAAAATTTCCAAATCATTTGGATCATTGTTGAAAGGAGTTAGTGGACGTGAATTAAGCACAAATTCAATTTGCGTAAGTATGGTATTAAATTCTTCATAAGTAAGAGGAATGTTGGAATGATTGATAAAGTTCTCTTTAGATGAAACTTGACGTTTTTAACACCAGCTTCCCATAAACCTCAAAAGCTAGGAGAGCGGGAAGTATAAAATGCCACTTGATACCTTCTGCTCCAAGTGTATCCTGTATATTTTTGTAATTATCTTTTAAAAATTCATATACAGCTTTTAGTTTTTTGTTAGCGCTAACAGAATTGGTAGCGCTGTCGCTGTACAAATTTAATGGTTTTCCTCTTTTAGCGATAAATCTTTTCAGTGCTAGTAAAAATAATTTTGTTGTTAAGTCTGTTGCAAGTTCCAAATGTATACATTTTGTAGAGAAACAAATAAATAAACATATATAGCATTTGATAATTTTAGTTCCCCTTCCAATGTTTCCCCTTAAAAGATATGGGCCGGCGTAGTTTATGCCTGTTGAATGAAACGGATACATTGGTAATGTTCTATTTGCGGGTAAGTTTCCCATTTGTTAATTAATAGGTTTTGCATTTAACAGTCGACAAGTGTGACAATATTTGACAACCCTTTTGGCTATGTCTTTGCCACGTATTGGCCAATATTTTTTTTGAATGAATAATAAAAGGTTTGGCCCTGCATGATACAGCTTCTTGTGCTCATTCTCAAAGATCCATTCTGTTAAATGATCTTGTTTTGGGAGAAGTATCGGATGCTTCTTATCATAGTTAAAATTAGCTAAGCTGAGTCTACCGCCTACTCTTAATATTATCTGTTCGTCAATGAATGGTGATAATGATATAAGGGTACTTATCGAATGTATAGACTTACTATCCTTTAAAGCCTTGATTTCTTTTAAAAAACATTGGTTTTGAGTAATCTTAACTAACGTATCTAAAGCATCATTTAGTTCGTTTGACTGCAAACTATTAGTGTCTTGCTGAATTCTTTTGCAGTTCTTTATGAAACGTAAGCAATATGCAGTGACTCGGGGTAACTTATTCAACCTTTATTTAACCTTTCTTTGTTTGCTAAAACAAATGAATTATTTGTTCGTTCTTCAACTAAGAAGTCGGCTGAATTCGAATCCGATAACGTTTGCAATGTTTGATTTACTTCATTTCGTAGCCATTCTGGCCCATTCCAGCATAAGGTACTGTTCAAAAAGTTGACGAGATAACAATCCGTACGCTATCATATCTGCCGGATTACTTCTTGAGCTAACGTGATGCCATTAATCCTTTTATGTTAATCTTTGTATCTATGCCACTTTGTTGGCGACGTACGTCTGTTTGGGTTTGAATTTAACCAACTGAGCGTGACTTGTGAATCACTCCAAAAGTACTCACTACTGATTTGCGTTCTGAAAATACTTCTAAGTTTATAAACCAATTGAGCTGCTAGTACTGCTGCGTTCAACTCTAGTCTAGTAGTCTAGTAGAGTAATACATTTGATTGGCGCCACTCGCGATTTGGCTGCCATCAAAGAAATAGTATCTTAGTTAATATTAAGTATTGATTTCAAATAAACGCATGCTCTGTAAGCCTTCTGTGATGCATCGCTAAATGCACGAAGTTCAAAGTGTCTAGTATTTGATATTATGGCTTGACAAGGAATAGAGGTTTGATTTAAGTAAATAAGTTTATTTCTAAACTCTACACAACGTGTTTACAATGAGAGTGGGGGTGATTCATTACATCCTAATTTTAACTGCCGTAACTCTTGAAGCGGTAGTTTTGGTATAATAATAACTGGTGACAATAACCCTAACGGATCATACATTTTTGCAGTTTCTGCTAGTATAGTTTGTTTTGTTACTTTGATATTATTAGAGAACTGATATTTTAGAGAATAACCGAAGGTATCCTTTTCTGGATTCCAATAAACTCCAAAAGTTTTATTATCGCTCATATTAAGATTTATTAAATTTTAGTTGAGGTTACGTTCTCTTAGTTCCTGTATGTTACTCTGAAACTTACGTAAATTAAATCCGTATGATTTCAGCACATTTTTTAGATTTGATTTTATTTCAATTAGTTCCTTTAAATTATTCGACCCCGTAAGAACATTATCTACATAAAAGTCTTCTTTGACAATTTGAGATTCAATCGGATAATCTTCATCGATGTCAGTTAAGATCTGTTGAAGACATCTAATTGCTAGATATGGCGCAGCTGCAGTGCCGTAGGTCACCGTATTTAATTCATAGACAGAAAGTAGTTCATTTGGCTTATTACGCCACAAAATTTTCTGATATCTTCTATCTTCTGGATGAATCCATATCTGCCATTAATGGTTTGTCCGTCATTTGGTTTACTTGAACCATCGAACACGACTCTCAACTTGGTACTTTCACTCGATTCTTGAATAACACAATGATGAGGTAGAAAGAATGATTTTGAAATGTTCAATTTTGATTGACTCATATGTTTCAAGCGTGTGTATTCTTGAATAAATTCAGAATATTCTAACTTTAAATCTTCACTTTTACTTATGTTAGTTTAGTTTCTAACCATTAAAATCTAAGAACTGCTTTATTGTACGAGCTTCCTAAATACTTTCCTGGATTTACATTGAATGGTATTCTTACAATGAATCTTTCGTCTTCTGCTCGTGTTGTTGTTTGCTGAAATAAATCTTGACCATGTTCTTCATCTACACTGCTTTTGTTTTTTGTAACACTGTAATTCTCAGTGCAGAATATTTCAACTTTAAAAATGACGTTTAATACATTTAAAAATAACCATTGCAGGCGTTTGATTTGATTTAGATATTATTGTATTTGTTTACGTCCTTGAGGTTCATTACGCTTTTACAGTGTGGAACTGACCCTATGAATAGTAAATGTTCGGAAATTTGTCATGTCTACCCACGGACGAGTTTATTATGTACTTTGTTGGTATTTGTTAACATCGTACGCCTTACCTCCAACACTCTTACTAGTAAAAGATTCATTACTTTTACCTGCGAAACGTACTTGTGTGTTCTTAAACTTCATCTTTATATTTTAATTTGATTGATATAACTTTTTCTAAGCGGCAACAGACTTTTAACCATTATTTAATTTTCTAATAAATAAAGTACTATTTTCTTCCAAGAAGAATAAATAACCTACATTCAAGACATATTAATATTTAGAGTACCTATTGAGACTCGCGATATTTCAGAAAACGTTGTGTTTTTTTTATTCTTATTCTATTCAGACTATATAGACAAATTGCTAAAGGTATCAGCGAAGTATTGAAAGGTCTCAGTGTTTGAAACTCGTACAATACGTAGTCTATAACTTGAAATTCTATAGATCTGAACGGTGGACTTGAAAGGAAAGTAAGCACAATTCTTATAAACAACTACCCAGCTTTAAAAAAACAAAGTTAAAATAAAAGAAGTTTTACTATATTACAGAAACCCCTCCAAAAAAGTGTTATTATTATGCTTTATTTATACGAAATGTCAACAACTTAAATCAAATACGTCTCCAACGGGAAATTTAGAAATTTATATCAAGTTCTCTAATGTATGGCTTTAGAAATCACTTCGCCAATAATAAAGCCAATTACTACTTATTACTTAACAGTGTTGTAATGTATCTAGTTAGATATATCTAGATAAATTTTAGGGTCGGTTTTATAATCGCCTTATAAAAGACACAATAATTATTCCACAGTTAAATTTGTTATGGTGTCTATTCCAAGTGTAAGATTTAGACGTTTCATAAGAGGTTATTGCGTGCTAGATAGTTACTCGTGGAAAAAACTACAAAGAAAAGGTACAGTCAACAAAAATTTAGTTTTTAAATGACAGATGGTAGTCCTAGCAACGAAATAAAAATAAGTGTATGAGGGAAAGGATGTTGGAAATATTAGAAGTTTCAGCAACGGTCACAGCCAGTAAATTTGAATCCTATTACACAGACGAGTTTCACAAATACATACGTATTTGAACTATTGGTGTTTTATATCATTAATGTTTCAGCTTCAGAGGAAAATCTACCACGTTTGGACGATGTGATTATCGAAACAATTCTTTACAGGCTAAGCTACTGAAGGTCTGGTAGTAATATACTACCGAGAATATCATTAAAAATAAAACATTACACCGCTTTTCTATTATCTGGGCATTACACTTTGGTATTGTCATAGTTACGGCATATGTATGTGTACAACAAAATATTCTGACAAAGTTACTGTTACTAACAAAATGAGCTAAATAACACTAATAATGTGCAATAGTATTTTATTTAGCGCAGGCATCAAAAGCAATTGAGCATGTGAAATGTGAGAACCTAACACTATGCTTGGATTCTTATAACTGAGACCTTAAATAACAATAAAATCGATGTTGTCGGCAGCTGTGCTGGTCCCTTTGTTTATTTTCAGTTGTCTTTTATTCACACCCCGCGAGATACTGTGGGCATAGCAAGACAATTGCCTAACCGGGTGCGATCGTTAGATTCTAGTGGTGGCATTATGCATTTAAGAGATTTTTATTAAGTGCCCAGTAGGTTTGGAGAACGAGCGGGTCAAAGTTCCAAAAATTGCGTTTTTTCGGCATACTCGATTTCTAGATCTTGAAAACCACCACGCAGGTTTTGATGATTTTTGAGTTACATAATCCTTCTTGAGCCCAATAGCGACCATTTACCGTCACCCTCCTCCCTGGTAAAAGGGGGTAGCAAAGGTCGAAAAAACCGCCCGGCCCTTAGTGTTTGGAATCGAGGAGTTTGACTAGGGGCGCTGTTTTTGAGATGTCCCCCGCATTGTCTTGAGTTAACCGAACTTGAGGTTGGTTCCATAGGCGTCGGGCAGAGGAGGGGCAATTTGTGTTTTTTGAGAAACATCGAGACCTCATTTGGGATAGTGTTCACCATCGTGCTCCTGCGTACGACAACAGTTAAAACCAAGTTCTCGCTCTACCAGGGGCGGCGCTGGGGAGATTTCCATCTCTAGCAAAAAAACTCATATAGGGAGAAAAAGAGGAGATAAGAGAAAATTAAAATCACTTTTAATAATACCCATTAGTCAGGCAAATAAACAAAGAGATTAAAAAGGAAAAAATTCTATGAATGGCTTCTGTTTCGGAAATGTAGCACCGGATTTAGTTTTTTCTCGATAAATATACATTTTTTGACAATCTATCCCTTTTATTACTTGTGTTGTACAATGGATGTAATAGTTAGGAGTATTTATAAATTTAATCTACCCATCTCTGTATCTTCTTTAGAATTGGAATACACAGCAATAAGTACATTGGTCCAGGCATTAAATGCAATAAATACACGCGGTTGAACATTTTAAACCTAAAAACTATAGTTTAATTCAATGCACATGCACAGCTTAAATCTATCGTACTAACTACGTACTAACTTGTGACAATCGCAACTGCTACAAAACAGCCCTTTGCAGTTACAGAATATGGTCTTGAACAAAATCTGAAGCGCAGGAAGATCGTTTGTAGCTACAGGACTTAATTTTCAAGAATAGGTAGAAGAAAGCCAAGCCACATCCGCAATATACACGGTTTTGCTTGGCTAGCTTGCATAGGTTACCTTTTTTTTGTTGATTCGAGATGACGAAATTGTCGAAAATTAAAATTCATTCAGAGATGTTTATTGCTTCGTATACTACATAGGTGGAAACTACTCGCGTTTTGCATTAAACACTACTCATGTATTATAAAATATTTGCTGTAAATTCCTCTTTTTCTAAATTAATATGGGACTGAATAAAACTTTTTCATAATACTAAAGTATACATTAATAAAACACGAGTTTGCTACATTAAAGTACTACGCGGAATATTTGCAGTAACTTCATTATTAAAAGCGCGTCGTTATCGTAACTTCGTAGTGTGTATGCGGTATCATTTTGTAGGAAATTTTATGTAGAATAATTCTTCTGCGAGTTAGTTTGTCAAAACATGAATATTTACCAATAAAACCTGAAAACGCTAAGTTCGGTGGTACATTTGGTTACCCTACGAGGTAGAGACAGGTGTGAGTGTGTTGAACTTTTACCGCGTATTCAAGAGATCCCCAAGACTGTATTTTCAGAAAACCCTTGATAGCATTCCTTTCCTTTTCAAATCAGCTATTTGCATGGATTACGTTACGTGTATCATATGCTATTTTTCTACAGTCCTTGTTACAAATTGTTCAACACTAAATAAGTAAGAGGTAAGTAGAGAATTAAGTTGTTTAACAGCAGTAGAAAAATAATATGATTCGTGAATTGTTGAACAATTTTAATTTTTGTGTGTTAAAATGGCCAACTTTATTTTATGAAAAGAAAAGAACATGAAAGGAACTCCCACATAAAGGGGAACTCCAAAGTTTTGAAAATATAATTTGAAGTTGACTAATTAAAACTTTTCATTAAAGATATTCATGTTCATTAAGTTTTGGAATCTAAGTTTTCAGACACATAGAAACTTTATTTAGAAAATATTCAGAACGTATAAAAAGATCTTCTTTCATAGAACTTCTTCCTAGAATAATTTGTACTAAAATTATTTCTAAAGTGGAAATGCAAAGAGAACTTCATAAAAAGCTTTCCCATCCTTCATTATCTTACTAATTAAAGTCTCATCTTTGATTCACTTAACTCATTGAAAGTGAGTAGAAGAGAATTCCAGTTAAAGTATTTGGTAAATCTTAAGAACTCAAAATTAAACTTAGCAGTACCATTCTTGAGTGGTTTATATACGATATATGATAGAACAACTAACATATCTTCCTTACAATATCAAAGAATCTAAAAAATCCTAAAGGTATAAACTAACAAAAAACCGAATTATTCTTCCTAAGAACAAGAAGGCAAAGTCTAATAATCTTGTAAATCAAAACTTTAATAAATATCAATTAAGGCGATAAATTACAATAAATAGAATCTGGTTTTTAGGAGGAGACTGTAGTATAAAAGTTAATTCTTGGAAATAAAAATCAATAACCTAACTATCCATAAAAACTAACACTCAACACTGTGAAATTTCAGTATCACGTTTTTTCTATAACACTTTATTGAGATTTAATAGAAACATTGATATTCTTGAAAATATTAGCGATTTTCAGTTTTGCTTATTTCAAAAGACGCCATTTTCAACAAAACAAAAGTCGTTTTGTAAATTGAAGCAGCTTGTAATTGATTTTCAAACATGCATAAAAACTGACACAAAAAGCTTTTCAAACAAAAAAATCAAAGCAAATGTTTTCTATTAGGTACGAACCTTTGGTGGTTAATACAATATTTTCACAATCAAGTATTGGTGTTGTCGGCACGAATACAACCAAAATTCTAACCAAACATTTACGAACACATATTTTTGATAAAGTAGGTCAAAAATATGAGTGTAATTTCAAATCCAAAATTAATTTCCACCTGTTTATTAAACTATAGTGTATACCTCATTCAAGTTTAACTCTAAAACGGTGGTTACATACCTTGCTAGAAACCAACAATACAATGCAAAGAAAGGCTAAATTTATGAACTTTTGTATTAAATTATGAGGTAGGATGTATTTACTTATACAGCAGGTGGTACAGTTTAAAATTAGTTTCTAGAAAAGCATTTAGTTTCTATTTTAGAAAGACCATAAGCATGCCCCAGAACAAAACCATTATGTAGATGTTTTTGCATACAGTGTATAATTCACTTAAATACCGTTAATTTTAGTAAACTGTAAACTCAGTCGGTAAAAACTTGTAGAACAAGAATTTAAGACTGTGGGAATATGGATATTTATGTACTCTTTGATCAACATTTTATAAGAAGAAAATACCAAAATAAATTATATGAATATTCCATCTTGCCTCCGAAATATATTAAAATAGAAAAGTCCCGACTTGGATAAATAAAGAAATGCAAAAAAGATTCTTTCTCCTAAATTAAAGTATTACATTTAAAAAGTAACTTTCATGACAGTCTTAAGTTATTCCATATGAAACGGCCAAAAATTGAATTTATTGGTTACTCGACCATTCTAGAAAATCTTAATCTTCTCGTGTGTGGTAACACTTATACGTTGTTAATTCAGAAGAGGTATTAATTTATTTTTAATAGTTTCTGTTTGCACGTAACAACCGTTTTTGTATCATAGCGCACGGTGTTTTTGTCGATTTTAGTGCCTTACAAAACCTAGAATATCTCTGTTTGTATTTGTCTTAGGAACTTGGGATTAAAATTAACCTTTTCATCGTTGTAAAAAATTCTGCAAAAGATCAGAAAATGTGTTCAAAACAGTGAATAGGAATGCCAAGAAAATCAAAAGGTTAGAAGTTCCAGTTCCAAATAAGGGCTCTTTAGAGGGGTTCTTGTACGGGTAACTATAAACACGTTCGTAAGGTGAAATAGTTAGCCACTCCACCAACTTCATCTACCGCCGCCGCCATCGGAACCACACCGCCATCAAGAACCGGATTCAACACCTCCCAGGATCAAGAACCGCCGCGACGCTATCACCATCAAACCAAGCAACCCCCAGGCCTACTTTACTACCTTGCCGCTACCAACATAATCAATAAAAATCATCAATTTGCGGGGGCAGACAAGCGTCGCGTTCAGCATTTACAACCAACACAATTCCTTCCAGGGCTGGAGACAAGCCTAACTGCCTCTAAAGTCTGTGCTGTTAGCACAAACTTATGATGAATCGATGAAATAGTTAGTTATTATCTCTGGTAGGAGACCAGATAGATTTCTGAAATCTCGATTACATTGAAGTACTACAAGGGATTATTGCACAGTAAAAATTGTGGGTTTGGTATTTGATTGAAAACTGACACACCACAGGTACAAAAGTGTGAAAGATATTTTCATAACAGTAACTCCAAAGCATATACAGGGTGATTCCGAAAGAAAGGGTATCCTCTTAAAGGTGGATAGCAGTGTGATAGTACATACATTTGCGATAAAAAAAATTGCATAGTTTCCGAGAAAAATGCGATTGAAGTTTAATCGCTAAGCCAGGCCGGTCCTGCTCTCATACTTTTACTTAAGCAAAAATCGATAGGGGTTGACTGACTGTCATTGGCAGGTAGTTCTTGCTATTTATGTGAGGGGTATAATAGTTTTTCTGGTTTCTACAATGCCATAAATAACCAGTAGTAACTTTTACTTTTTAATTTGCAAACGGAAAAATATTAAAATTTTACCGTTAGTGATTTTTTTCTGTAAACTTTCGAAGAACCAAAAACTTCAATAAGCATTATGCTACATAAATAAAAATTGATTGAATTTATTAAATTGAATTAAATACAGAGGTGATAGTTAGTAGTACCTTCCATACGCATGTTTCATTCAAGTAGTATGTGTAATCCATTGCCATTTAAAATGTTTCCTATTCATGTGACTAAATAATAATAAGGGATTAAAATGTTGCTTGTGAGACTGAAGTCTAATTGTTCGTAACATAAATTTTGTTATTATTTTTTTTACAGTTTTAACGAATTTCAACAACCCTGCATGTTAAACATACTTCAGATTTAAGAAGGGAAAGTTGTAAAATGTCCAGGGAATAGCTTATGATGGCATTTATTGTTCATGGTGCTACTACAGCTGCACTATAAGTTCCAAGAAAATAGGCATATCTGGTGAATTTTCATTCTTGCACTACAAGGGTTTAAAAACACCGTAAATCTCCTCAACTTTCACTTTTTAAGGCGACAATACAAGAAAAACTTTTCTTTTCCTAACCAGAGACGGCTTCAGTTTTTAATATTTAGGAAAATTGTCGAAATTTTCAACTTTCACGGAGCCACTTCGTTTTTTCATTTTTTGTCTTCTTTAGCCTCACTTATCACCTATTAAAAGGATACCCTTTATTTCAGAATCACCCTGTATAATTATAATATATAGAATTAAATGAATTATTATCTATATAGTTATTTTCCATGAGCGGGTTAAATGGTTGTAGAACATCTAAAAATCTGTTGCGATAGCATTTGGACATGGTACTTAATAGCACATGCACTATAGGGATTCTGATTTAAATTCTACCATTACTATCCATATACTTGTGAATCTGCTTTCTAAAGAGTATACTAAAACAACTCTGAAACATCATGTGACGTAATTTGAAGTCAATAGTCAAAATGTTTATATAGATATGGAGTTGCAGACACATAAATGTGTTTGCAGAACCAAGCATGTTACTTATAAAATCATCAGAGTAAATTTCTGTTGTTTATACAATTGTTAAAAACATTTTGTGAAGAAAAACCTCATTGGTTTAAATACAGTTAAGTGAAAAGTGAAGGTTTTTTGCTGCTTGGTTCTGCAACTAATTCTTATAAAGCCCATGCAATACTTCAATGGGACAAAATCCCAGAAATGTACTTGATCCCCCACCAGAGATAACCGTAAAAAGACCAAAACCTACCTATCATATTCAGCTACTTATAGAAGAAAGACACAACATATCTCCGACTTGAAACTCTACCCATAAGTAGCACTAGCGTTTGTCTCTTTTTGTGAAAAAATTGAACTCCTTAGTAGGTTTCCTTCCTATCGGATTTATATCTGAAATATCAGACTTTTCAGGAAAATCGAAGTTAGAAGTGAGGCTTAGAATTCAAACATCAGAAAGAAATTTAGACATAGTATATCCAACAGGAATTAAAGCCTGTTCTGCAATGAAAATAATGGTTTTTGTCTTAAGCCGCTAGGACAAATAGAAACAAAGATATTGTATATTTTGTGAACCTCTAAAATCACAAAAAACACTCTTCTGTATAACACAGACATGGTTGTCACGTGTAAACAAAAATTATTAAAAATAAATTAATATAAGCAAAATCAATCACTATAGTACATTACCGTTGGTTCGTGTAAATTTTAAATTAGGAATACAGTTCATGTTTAAAACATGAGCTTTTGCGACGTAGTTATTTAAAGATACTAAAAAATCTCAGTCACAGGATTTTTTTATTAACCTCTCGGTACATAGAATTTGTCCCCATCTCACAAGAATAAGAATCAAATGTCGTGTAGGGTAAACTCATCTAAATGCGCCCAGTTCCAGTAGCCTGCCGCCTAATAAATTATTGCTTTATAAATATAGCAGCTGAAATAACTGCGATTTTTAGTTCTGTGTCATCTACCACAATTGGTATTATTTTACATTCATTCCAGCAAATCAAAATTATATGTCAATTAGTATTAGTCTTTAACTACTTCTGAAACGTGCGATTATACTAAGATGAGAAATTCTCACATTCTAGGCGCTTTAAAAGTTTTGTGAACAGTTTTGTTTGTTAACTCAGAACAAGACTCTTTCATTATACTGAATATAGAAAATTATAAATTTTATTTTAACAAACATTGAAAACAAGGGAGGATTGGTTAGTAGTACAAAGTACGCATTTTGATACATTAATTCGTATGGAATGACTCTTTTTTTAAAACGGTTAATCAACTATACAATTTTAAGAATCAATAAACACCTTAACAGTAACAGCCGCACATGTTAGCAATATCGTATATTATCTGTTAAATATGAGAATATCTGTGAAAACACGTGACGGTG
>VTPC01090737.1:44755-61213 GCA_011009095.1 Ignelater luminosus
CTTAAATTATTGTTCACCTCGTGGAAAAGAAACCATTCGTTTAAGTGAATTTTGTTATAAAATAATACAATGACCACTATAAACTAAGTTTTTTGTTTGTTAATAACAATTTTAAAAATAGGAACGCTTGAATTCGATAGTGTGTGGAAATTCAAAATACATACGGGCTGCCGTTCAAGTGTATGAAACGCAACGAAGCCTCAGAGTCCGTGGTGTTCTATTGATAGTATTTCGAAACGAAAGAAACCTGGAGGAATCAAGTAGTATGCAAGAGAACTATTTATTTTTTTTGGTTTATATTTTGTTGTTATTGTGTAACCTGTACTTTGTGCAGATCAAGTTAAAATTCTCTTAGAAAAAATTATTAAAAATCTTTTCTTTGATTTGACGTTTATATCTTTTTTTGTACAATTATCTAGCTTGTATTCTGAACGTTCAAAGGTAACAATAGTTGGTTTATGATATACATTGTATCTTGAAACTCTTTAAAAGTAACCAATCGATCTTTTATTTTGGAAAAGTTAAATTATATTTGATTGCAGTTTGGTAATTAAAAATCCATTCTTTGCTTTTGGTGTTTGATAATCTTTTTGTTATATGTGATCTAAGAAATCTTTTTGTTTTTCTATAAATTTGGGTTCTATCCCCTTCTGGGAAGAACCTTTGAAGTATAATTTTTTTTGGTTATATTTTTTTGTGTTATTATTTACGCTAAGTTACTAACCTTTTTTATTCGTTTGCTTAAATATATATTTTTATCTTATTTATTTTTGAGAACAATAAATGGCGGAAAAGTTCAGTCTGTTGCGTTATTGAAGAGTAAAATGTAAAAGGGTTTACTATATACAAGTGTGTTGTCTAACAATGTAAACTATTGAGTGAATCACCAGGCGACCAGTGAAATCGATAAGATTTGGTATTCTATTTAACTTACATCTTTATTTATAACTGGCACATAAGCGTGTCCTGCAAGTCTCAGTCCGTTTACAAAATTCTTTTGTTTTCTGCTGTTGTTTTTTTGGAAAATAAAAGGGAGTTCTAATTTGGTTCTTTTGTTAAAAATTATGTGTATCTGAAGAATTTAAAGCATTAAGTAGATTATTGTTAGATTATCTTAAATAAATAAAGTGTTCATTGTAAATGTTTTAAAAAGTTATCTGTATACAAAATGATATTCTTTAGAGCCACTTGCATACAGGGTGTTGTTTCGCAAGGGATCCATGTACAGGGTGTTGGTTCATGAGAAGCTGCGTAGGCTGGCTGTTGGTTCTCTATGACCTTCAGCTTCTGGCGCCCTTGATTTTGAACATTCTTTGAACTTGTCAAGAGCTTTTGGTTGTGTAAGCTTTATTTTTCTTTTCGTCAAGGGAAGCTTAGCTAAGACTATCCCGTCTTCGACTTGAGCTACAGAATTGAACATTTTTCGTCAAACGTTTGCTCCATAGGAATTATAATGGACAATGGTAAAATTTTGATGTTAATAGAAAACTTCAGGCATTTAATATTTCGTGATTCCCTCATTCTTTCCATTTTAAAAAAATTTTTTAACAAGACAATTCTTGGTTGGAAGCTAAAGAGAAGATATCTCAGGAATTTCAACTTTCATCAGATAATACTTATTTGTGGTTATCCGTCTGATCACAACCGATTTGTAAAGCTCAAGAACACTAAGATTATATGGTAAAGAGTGTTAGCTGTGGTAAAAATGTACGATAAATTTTTGGCGACACTTCTCAACCTATCTCGTGTTGTGGAACATCTTGAGCATCATTAGTAGTATCATCTTAAATTACTGCGTAGGTCGATATTTTTAAAATGCGATCCAACTAAAATATATCTAACATGCTTGAAACGCCCGTTTGCTTTGTTGCTAAAACGTGAGAAATTCGACTGGCTGCGCAAAAACCTTAACGGTTCAATATTGGTGCGAAGAGTTTGAAAGTAAAATTACCAAGTAACAAGTTTTTAGTTTTTAAATTGAAATACTGTACATTTTAAATTATTAGAGTTTTTTTCCTTAAACAATATAGATATTACTTGTGCTGACAAATAAGCACATTTTACAAAAGAATCAGAAACTTTTTCTCAAGAATTCTTTTTATATTTAGATGATTTCTCGAGATAGATCTGACAGAACCGGAAAAACTAATTTCCTCGAGAAGATACCTTCAGGTCTGAAACACCCAATTGACCGGAAAAGCCAAACTCTGGAAACAATAGCGCTTTGCTTTAACAAATTTACAGTTTCACATTTCACATATATACTATGTTAATGACAAAGCATCGTCTTTGCCTTTGCAGAGCTTAGTTTCAGAAATATGTACTGACATATATGGATATGTATGTATAACACTCACAATATTTATGATCTTAAGCATCGAAAGTCAAGTTAAGATTTAAGTAGGTTTTATTGATTAAAATGTTGGTGCCAATTTTAGGGAAAGAAAAAGTGCTGATAGCTGTAGGTGCGTCTAGAAATATGATAATAAAAGAATCTAAAAATAAATGGAAAAGGAAGTGGCAAACTTATCCGTGTGCATCAAATAAGAAAATTTGAGATTTAGATTTCAGTAAGAATTTAAACTAACTCAATTACCTGGATTTAAATAATGATTTACATATAACTTCATTCAAGTTTCAAGGATATTAGTTGCATTAGTATCTTCTCACATAGTTTTCAAACTTTTATTATAAGGAGACAAAAGCTCGTTTTGAAACTTTTGGAGTAAGCTTTTTTAAGTTCTCTTATTTTATACGTGCTATACTATAAGTAAATTGTTTTCTTTTTGAATTAAAACTTTCAAATAGACGCTAGTGTATTGAAGTTTTATCCTGGATATATTATGTAAACTTAAATTACTTCTGAACGTACCGGTTTAAAGAACTAAATACGTGCTTAAATATTATAGAGATGGTACACATGTAGGTTATATTATAATACATGTATAATCTATTTAATATGCTTAAAAGACAACTAATGCCATGAAATGTCGACTTTCTTTATTTTATGAACATTTTAATATATTTTAATTATAAAATACAAAAGAACCCTCACCAAATGAAGAATTAAGAAAAAACGTAGTTTTATAAGAACCGCTGCTGTAACGTAAAAATTATAACGAAACTTGAGTGTACGCTACCTCTACAATGCCATGTACTAATAAGTACGGCAATGTATTCCCGAAATGTTGCCTTCATATTGTAGTAATTTCTATTTGGAGGCTCATTGTCAGTCCTGAATACAATCTAGTAGTAGTCGTAAAGGTTACATTATTGTATGCATGTCTCACATTGAGTTATGGGATTAATAATGGGGGAACAATAATAATAACTGATATATTACATATGGGATAGGAACTGGAAAATTTCGACTATGAGAGTACAATTGTCTAGAGTTGTTTGCTTGAAGGGTTCAAGAAATTAATTTAATTGAAATTAATCTTTCTTTCCTTTAATTTACTAAAACTAGACTAAAATTCTAAGTATTGGTATTTTCTCTTTTGTCTGTATGTTTGCCTTATTATTGAAAATTGATCATTAAATTCATGGCATTGTGTGACGTAGTAACATCTAACGTATAATGTGCTAGTTCTAATAACTTTGACGGAAGTAATGTAACCCCTTCAATCAGTTGTGCAATAAATCCTAAGAGTGCTTAGGTTGTATTAAAATTGATATACAGCTAAATCCGTTTCTTAATTTCTATTTTTATTTTGTGATTTGCATATAGATTATGATATACTGTAATCGATGACTGACGGAATTTCATTAGCATTTAAGTCTCAGGAACTTGCAGCAGTTCTACGTCATTATCATAGCGTATCAGTTTATAGTTGTTGACTATAGATTATACAAGTTTGATAACTATTTTAATGTTTTATTTTAGATTAAAACTTGACGCTACAAATCTGCGTTGTGTCCAGTATTTGCAACGTCTATTTAAATAAAATAAACCATCTTTTTAAAACTTTGTTAGCAGCGCTGCTAATAATAATAATTTCTGTAACAGGTCTTCCAAACAACAAAATAAAAATAGAGGCTTAGTATGTCAGACAGGAGGAAATTTTGTAGTTCTTGAAGAACTCTTCATTAATCGTTATTAATCAGTGGAAGTAATTCTCATTTAGGTACATTAAAAAGACTAATTAAGTGTATAAAATTACAGTTTGTTTCGAAAAACCGTCTTCCTGTCTTTATTACTAACCTAGATTTCGTTCAAATCCGTATTTTGTTTCATATAGGGTGCCCAAGTTACATACCTTATGTTCGTGCCACCTTCACTTATTTCAGTATGTGTATATAATAGCATTGAAATAATAAATAAATAATGTTGTTTATAACAAACAAACAGTTTTTCAATGTATGTCATTCAATAAAAGCAATTTTCCATCAATCTTATTCTTTTAATTTGCAATACAACATCAAAAATACAAAATATATTATTCGTATTCAAGTCACAATTAATCCTTCGAAGCAACATAAAGATTTTGGTCCGATTGAACCGGACAGAACAAGCAGATTGCAAGAGGAACTACTGAAGAAAGCAAATTATCAAAACAAGGTTCAAGCTTAGAGGAGTAAGTTTCTATTTGGCATGATTAGTACTGTATACACAATGTATCCAACATAAGAAAGGCCACTACAGGGATCTTGGAAACTATAAGAGATAGAGAATCAGTTAAAAAGCGCCTAATACGATGCCGTTTAAAAAATAAAAATATTTTAAACGATTCCATAAATATTTGAGAAAACCCGAAAAATTGCAATTTTCTTCTCATTCTTTTCTGAGTTTATTTTTTAACACAATGAAAAACGACAAACACTTTATTGAAAAGAAGAAGATGGTATTATTATTTTTTTGGTACGACTTTTCGTTGCTTAGATATCATCTTTAAGCCCAAATTTCTAAATCCTGACCTAATTAATTAATTTAATTACATTGTTATTTACAGTAAACATGCATCATAAACAAAATTGTAAAACTAAAATATTCAAGGAGTGTAACTTAAGCGCATATCAGTGAAATACATTTTTACATAACGTGATCCCAATATTGAGAAAAAACAACAAAACAGAAATAAGTATTATTGACCAACAATAAAATGTCAATCACAAAAGGTGTTCAAACAAATTACCGTCATATTCCAGACATAAATAACATCTTCTTACTGAAGTTTCTAAAACCTTAGTTAGCATTGCTGGCGTAATGCTTTCAAAAACCTCCTGAACTAATCTTCCTAATTCCTCTTCAGTTTGAAATTCAAACTTGTAAATATAGTGCTTTATGTACCTAAAGGGATAATATCTGGAGAACGCGCTGACCACGGCACCGCTGAATAGATATATACGTGTCAAGTATTCTCGGACTGCTCTTGAATTGTATGATGGTGCACCATCCTGTTGATACCAACAGTCTTGAATTTCTGCTAGAGGTAACACTCTAGAGCTGCTTCCAAATAATTTTCTAATAAATTTTCATATCTTTCTGAAGTTAAAGAATAGTGATATTTAAAAGTTCCTATTATTCTAGTACCAAGAATTGTAGCCCACATATTAAAACCAAAGCATTGTTGATATCTGGCAGTTTTATTCAAACGTAGATTACTTCTAGACCAATAATAAACAATTCTTCGATTGAAAATACCATTATTTATGACCATACTTTCGTTCAACCAAATCATCTTATATGGAAAGTTCTCATGTTCCTGGTATTTTCTTGTGTACCACTCACAAAAGGATCTGCGTCTTTCAGCATCCCCTGGCCTAAGTCCCTGACAAATTCGGAATTTATATGGATGAAATTTGTGTTTTTGAAGGATAAACTGAGCCTCCGATTTTGCAATCCCTGTTGTTTGTTCAATACGCTGAGGTTTCGCGTTACTCAGTAACTACTAATAAAACATTATTGACCTTCTCCTTATTGCAAGGCTTTTTATGGGAAGACACAGGTCTTTTAAATAAACCGCATTTCTTTAGATTTACCACCAATTTGCTAAATGTTACCGATACAGATACATTTGCCCGGTTTCAAGAATTTTGTCGGCACAAAATGTAACATGACATCATATCAAACTGTTCTTAATTGGAGAATGATTCCATTTTTTGTAACAAATCGATATAGCTACCTCTAGGATTTAACTTCCACAGTAAAAATTCAACCTCACCAATGCATGTATATCTATTCAGAGAATCAAAAAGCACCTGCTGAAGGCCTTCCGAAGCCAAACACTAAGAGAATTTTTAAAAAAACTTTGAAAATCGACGATATTGACACTTCACAAGTATACCGACTGCCATGACACTATAATATTGCGGCTACGTTTCTACTACTCCCCGACAGTGTACCAACCGATAACACCATAACCCAATTTCCCTAAATCACCTGGAGAACATTGATCTTGCGCAAGCATGAATGAATTCATTCATTCATTCAATTCGGCCCTCCCCCACATGATTGGGGTAGAATTCATTAAAAAATTAATGTTTAATTGGTTCTAACCTAACCAGCCCCTCGCTTCGGCCCTCCATAAGATTAGGGTGGAATTCATTAAAAAACGAATGTTTAATTGCTTTTAACCTAACCACCCCATCGCATTCTCCACCTGCTGATAGCAAAAACTTGCTCTCAGAACGGTGTTTTCCTAGGGGCAGCTATATCAAACAAAAGTTAAAACTTCTGAATTCTAACACTAGCAGAACAAATAATAAACAATGAAAGATTCAAAACCCTCTACGCATTAGGGGCCATTGTAAATCTAAAATGTTAAATAAATTAATCAGGTCCGTCTTTAAAAATCTGGACTTGAAGATGACATCTGAGCTATTGTTCAATTTAGTTAAAGCTCTTGACGAATATACAGCTGGTTTATTATTCTGTAAAATAACAGCTCCAAGTCCTCGGAAACTACTATTTACTGAGAGAACTACTTGACTTCTCGGGTCAAATCTGGCGAATACGGTGGATGTGGGAGCAATTCGAAGTTCAATTCATATAGTTTTGCCATTGTTTTGATTGACTTGTGACCCGGTGCGTTGTCTTGATGAAACAAAATTTTTTTCTTTGCCATATGCCGTCGTTTCTTTGCAATTTCGGCCTTCAAACGCTCCAATAACGCTATATAATATTCACTGTTGATGGTATTTCCATTCTCAAGATAGTCGATGAATATTACACCACGCACATCCCAAAATACCAAGGCCATAACCTTTCCAGCCGATTGTTGTGCTTTCGGTCGCTTTGGACGAGGTTCACCAGTTGCTGTCCACTCAGATGACGATCGTTTTGATTCCGGAGTGAAGTGATGAATCCATGTTTCATCCATTGTCACATATCGACACAAAAATTCCAAACGCTGCTCAGAAACATCAACACGTTCTTGTTTTTGGTGAACAGTGAGCAAACGCGGCACCCACTTTGAGCAGAGCTTTCTCATAATCAAATGCTCATGCAATATAAAGCCAACACGTTCTTTTGATATCTTTACGATGTCAGCTAACTCACGCAACTTCACTTTTCGATCATTCAAAACTATTTTGTGGATTTTTTTGATGTTTTCTGGTGTTACTGCCTCATTTGGACGTCCACTGCGTTCTGCATCATCGGTGTCTCTACGACCACGTTTGAAGTCAGCAAACCAACGTTTTATTGTTGTTTCTGATGGAGCGGAGTCCCCATAACACTTTTCAAGCCATTGCTTCGGTTGAACGGTATTTTGTCGCATCAAGAAGCAGTGTAAAATTAAAACACGAAATTGTTTTTGATCCATTGTTTTGAAGATAACAAAAGTAGCGTCACTCTTAGCACAATAACTCACAAAATAATGAATAGAATATCATGAAATTTTAACAGCTGTCTTTTGAAGGTTAGTACTAACTAAAAAAGCGGTGAATGCAATAGAACTAGCGCCATCTATTTGTTAGGCCTGAGACTTTTTAGCCCATGTGTTATAGCATTGAGCAACTCTACCATCACTCGTATACCATTTTCTCCTAATAACCTTAGCATATCAGTTGGAACTTCGTCGGAGCCTGTAGCTCGTTTGGTTTTTGCTCTTCTGATAGCGTTTTTAATTTCTTCTTTTGTTGTAAGAATTTCTTCTTTTATATTTTCCAGGCCATGGCTTATAGGTCTTTCGTCCGTAAACAGTTGCTGAATATCTTTTTTTGTAATCTTCTAGTTGACAGCATCTGCAGAATTTCCTCTGTAATCCATTTCTTCTTTTTAAGGGGTTTTCTCTTTCAGTTTGTTTTTTGGTTTCATTTACGGTTACTTTAACCTTATTCCGTACTTCATCGACATTAACTTCTCGCGTAGTGTCTATCTTTCTTAATCTTCCCTTAACAATTCTAGTGAGTTCGCCTTTTCTCTGTGGATTCTCCAGTTTTTCTATGTCAATTGTCTCAGTCTTCTTATCTTTTTTAACATAACTCGAATATGGACCATAAGCAAGTTATGTTTCGGTAGATTTGATACAATGTTTATATCGATGCTTAATCATGATGTAGTCTATCTGGCTTCGTACGATGTGTTCCGCAGTGTCTGCTGAAGATTTCCATGTGTATAGTTTTCTATTCGGAAGTTCAAAGAATGTATCCATTATAAAGAGGTCATTTTCATTACAAAATTGAGCAAATCTATTTCCTCTTTCGTTCCGGATACCTAGCCCAAACTCGCCAATAATTATTCCGTGTCTTCTTTGTCCGAACCACTTAGAATTGTTTAATTTAGACAATCAAACAGATTTCATTCAATCACCTTTTAAGAATTTCATTTCAAATAACAAAGAATTTAGTTGCTACAACAGAACCAACATTCGATTAAATGTGACATTCACATTTTCTCTTCAAAACACTTCTCGAGCTGCCAATATGTTCAATTTTGAAAATGATTATTTTATTTCAAAATCAAACAGGTTTCTTTTTCTAAAGAAAAGCCGCATCATTTCAAATTTTCCTACAACATTAATCAAGAATCCTTAATTCAACTAATAAAGAATTTATTCTAGTTCAGTTCAAAGCACATTCATTCCCAATATTACATTTCATAAGTGAAGGAATGTGCTAAGCCACCAACGTTGCAGTTCTGGCCAACGAAATATAAAAAAAGTGTATCAGGTTATTTCATACTATTTGTATATAAAAATAAACATAAGTACCATATTCTTTTATAGTAAAGATAAAATTGTTAACATCTAACAAATGAACTAGTTTTGTAATTTGTTATATTTACAGATTCTTGAACTCATTGTTGTTTTCTTGTCACCTAGTTATTGTAATAATTGTTATGATATCAGCATGTTAAAACCGTATAAAAGGGAAACTTGTGAAATTATAAACAGTATTAAGCATTCAGCTTAATAGAACTGTGAGACTGCAATTTCCGGATTATGTTTGGATAATTGTTCATGAATTAAAAATGTTTTTGCAAGAAAAACTTTTTTTGCTAAAAAACGCAGGGTTTATTTATTTATGTTTATTTATTTGTTTTGCAACTAAAGCTGTTCATTTGGGATTAGTTAGTAATTTAACCATACAGGCTTTTTTAGCATCATTAAGAAGGTTTATTTCTAGAAGAAGAAAGGTTGTTCGCATCTTACAGCGACAATCTACAAATCTTGTGGTGTTAAAAATGAGTTATTAAGATGCATTAGAATAATAAAACAGTCAGCATGTAATGATGACATTAAAAATTTTGCAGCTAACGAATCAATGGCATTTTATTCCTCGACGTTCTCTCAATTTCGATTCTTTGTGGGAATTGGCAATTAAATCAACTAAGGCGATACTAAAACGAGTAACTGCAGAGGCTAGTTTAACATTCGAATAATTGTAAACTGTATTCTGCCAAATAGAAGCTTGTCTGAATTCGAGATCCTTAACTCCTTTATCTGAAGACCCTTCAGATCTTGACTCTCTCACTCTGGGTCATTTCTCAGTAGGCAATTCACTAATTGCTAATCGAGAAGTAGACTTAACCAACAGTATTAAAAATAAACTTCTTCGTTTTTAGAAGCATTGGTAAAGAAAATATACAAGTTTGAAGGAACGTACAAAGTGGTTAAAATGAAGTGGTAGTTCCATACATCCTGATTTACTAGTATTAGCCAAAGAAGACCTCCATTAAAATACTTGCATGAATTCATAAATTGCATCCTGGGCCAGATGGAATTTCATGAATAGGTACAGTAAAAACTACGCATAGTTTGGTTAAAAGACCTGTTGCAAAATTATGTCCGTTGCCCAAACAAGAGGTTAATGATCGAAAACAAATATAAAGTACAATTTTGTTCTTTATGAGGGTGCATTTTACCTGAACTTTAATTAAAATATTGTAAACTCATTTAATATTTCAACTACGGTAGTAATAATAAATAAATAATGTTGTTCATAGCAAATTCAAACAGTTTTTCAATATATCTCATTTAGTAAAAGCAATACTTCATCAACCTTATTCTTTTAGTGTGCAATGGAATATCAATAATACAAAATATATTATTTTCATACAAATTACAAGTGGTCTTTCAAGCTACACCTCATTTCTAAACATAGTTATGAAATTTAAAGAATGTATATTAACAACCGGATGGTACGATCCTATGGAATCAAAAAATCTTTATATGTCGCTCCTGCACAAATCACTTTTAATTTTTGCACATTAAACTGATATTTTTTCTTTAGTCAATCGATTCGGAAAAATTCTGCAATGATATCATAATTCACAATCTGATGAATTACATACTAATTAAGTCTAAATAATAATTAAATGAATTTAATGGCAAAGCTTTTACCTCAACTGGATCTTTATAAGCCTAGGTGATTGATAGAACTTGTGCTTGTAATATTACTTTTGCAACTCATTCATCTTTACCTGTCACACACAGTACAGGTAGTTCGTCGGTGTTAAACTTCTGATATTTTAAGAAAGTAAGTATGATTGCTGTCAATCTCTCAGACTTATAAAGATCCAATTGAACCCTAATATTAAATCTAATTATTAAACTTAATTATATGATTTATCAGAATACGAAATATGATACTATACGTAGAACTTTTATCTGAATCGATTCATTAAAGAAAAAAATACCGCTATACTGTGAAAAAATTGAATGTAATTTGTGCAGAAGACGCCACATGTAACACATCGTTCAATAAGTCCCGAGACTAACCCAGAGATGGTGCTAGTAGTACCAAACTAGCCACGTTTCCCTAGAGTGCGAACCTTCACATGAAACGTGTAAAAATTTCACGTCGATTGGACCACAAACAGCAGAGTTATCGAGGTTAGAGTAAAGTCACTTTGTAATTTGTTTGAAAAATGGAACAAAGCGAGTTTCGCGTGTTGATAAAACATTGTTTTTTAATGGGTAAAAACACCGTAGAAGCCCAGCAATGGCTTGAGAAACGTTACCCGGACTCCTCACCATCCAAATCAACGATTTGTCGTTGGTATGCTGAGTTTAAACGTGGTCGTACGGACACAAACGATGCGGAACGTTCGGGTAGGCCATTGGAAGCCGTTACACCGGAAAATGTGAGTGAAGTATTCAAAATCGTAATGAAAAATCGCAAAGTAAAGGTCCGCGAGATTGCAGAAATGACACAGATATCATCTGGAAGCGTATTTACAATCCTTCATGAAAAATTGAGCATGAAAAAGGTTTTTTCCAAGTGGGTGCCGCGATTGCTTTCAATGGAACAAAAACAGCAACGAATCGACGATTCAGAGAGCTGTTTATCGCTATTTACTCGCAATAAAAAGGATTTCCTGCGTCGATACGTGACCATGGATGAAACATGGATACATCATTTCACTCCGGAGTCGAATCGGCAATCATCTGAGTGGCGCATGGCTGGCGAAAGCCGCCCAAAGCGTCCAAAAACGCAACAATCTGCTGGCAAAGTCATGGCGTCTGTTTTTTGGGATACACATGGTGTCATTTTCATTGAGTACCTGGAAAAAGGTAAATCGATCAACAGTGATTATTATATTGACTTGTTGGTACGTTTGAAGGAGGAGATCGCAGCAAAACGACCGCACATGAAGAAGAAAAAAATCCTTTTTCAGCAAGACAATGCACCATGCCACAAGTCCATGAAAACAATGGCAAAAATCTACGAGTTGGGCTTTGATTTGCTTCCCCACCCCCCGTATTCGCCAGATTTAGCCCCCAGCGACTACTGGCTCTTTGCTGATCTCAAAAAAATGCTCCAGGGAAAAAAATTTGGCTCGAATGAGGAGGTCATTGCCGAAACTGAAGCCTATTTTGAAGCAAAGGATAAATCCTTCTATAAACATGGTACAGAAATGTTGGAAAGGCGTTGGAAAGATTGTATCACTCTAAAAGGAGATTATATTGATGAATAAAAATGATTTTAGAAAAAAAAATGTTGTTTTCGTTGTTAGTCTCGGGACTTATTGAACGATGTGTTAGGTACGTAATTATAAAATTTCTTGATTTCGTTAAATAATACCTACTGGTCGTTGTGAGAATACCCTGTATATTAGTGTAGAAAAGTACGGAAACTACAAAGTTTATTACTTCTCAATAAGCTCTCAGTTTTCAATTCATCCACTCATTCTTTGTCATTCTTCAATATTTTATTTCGTTCCGCAGCTCAGATGTTCGATTTAAATCCTACTAGTCAACAACTGACATAGATAAATTCCTCCTTAGTAGAGTTTTATGTTACAAAAGTGTAAAGTAGATCATAATTTGTTTTGTCTTTTAAAATTTGTATGGAATATCTGTATAGAAACATAAACTGAAAAAGTAGCACCAGGAAAACATAATCAATCAACTGCTTTGCTCGTGCTGATGATGTAGAACTAATTTATAAAGGTACATGTGAACCGATGTGAACTTCATCACCAACTGATGCGTTGCTAATAAATAGTTTCAATTTTAATAAAATATAGTAGCTGTTTAGTTTTTGTTTTGGATAGCGTTATTAATTTATTGTTCGATGGTTGAACATGTAACACGTTTGAATAAAATAGTAAAATCAATTTTTTTGCTCTTGTAGGTAATAAAAATGTAAAATTTGATGTAGTAGTCTGTTATACGTGGGTTGTTCAATATATTTTTAGTAACACTATGGAAACATATGAAACAATCGCTGATTCCGTAAAGTGACAGTTTATTGTCGTGATGTAACAAAGATTTTTAAGTTCTGCGTTGTTAATTTGATATTTACTGCACTGGAAGTCTATCAAACTCTTTTAATCTTGTATTACTACAAAAAAAGCAAGACGTATGATCAAAGTTTTAAATTTTCAAGAACTGCTTTCGGTGACCATGCCACACTCTTATCAACTATAATTATTTGTTTTGTAAATGACGAACCTTAATTTGAAAGGTCAGGAGAAGTTGTTTGTGAAGACAATATTAAAGCTGTTGATAAAATAACAAACGAGAAGCGAAATGTAATCCATCCAAAAATTCAACATGACAGGAATTGGATCAGCAGTTTTAAACACTTTTTTGCATCAAAATTTAAAGGTTAGAAAACTCGCAAGCCATTGAATACCTTATTTGTTGCATGAAAAGTAGAAACAGCACGAGTACATTGATAAAGTTTTATGCTTGAAAGATTCGATGGAAGTGCTTCAAAACAGGTGTCATGCATCTTAACTGCTGACGAATTGCAAACGACATTTCTTTATTTCCCAAGGTGAAAAAGATCATGAGGCGAAAAAGATTTTATGATGCGCGGTTAAGGAATTTCATCGGATTTTGAGGAGCATCCAAAACCAAGCTTTGTCGTTTGTTTTGTTATGAGTTTCAAGGAATGCATACATGTGTAGTACCCAGAGAACATCACTTTGAAATAAAATAAAACTTCTTTTAAAAATATTCTTATATTTTCCTTGCTACTAAAAAATGAAACAGCTCACGTAATTAATTGGCATAAATTATACCTTGCCGGTGTAAACGCTGTGGTTTTCGTATCTCTTTGCTTTTTTATGAGCTTGGAAAATATTAAATAATATTTAATATTAAAATAAAACAGAATCGTAGTTTCCGTGTCAAAGCGGGTTATTAAGTTTAGAAAGTTTGCTGTACTGACAAAACCTAGTAAAATTATTTTTTACAGGTTTGTGGCAACTTTGCACCTTTTTGTAATATAATTTTAAAGTAGAATTCCTTCACCACATAGCTTGGAGTTTATTATTTAGAGGTTTTCATTAGATTGCTTTTTACTGTGCGTATAAACAAAGCTTTAGCGAATATATAAATACAACGCGCAAATAATATTTCTCAAGATTTTACAAATTTTAAATTACAAATAATGAAAACAAGGATTAGTTTCATGTTGTAGAAATGTTCTGACAGAGAAGTCACTTGAAATCTGCTTAGCTGAAAAGTACCTAATAATTTGTTTGACAGAGCGTTGTTTATAAAAAACATTTTTCTCTCATGTCTTAACTAATCTTTTGAACAAAACCTAAGAGGATCCTGAATAGGCGTTCAGAGCTTCGCCTCGTTGCATCACTAACTCTAATAACTTCCGCTTGGTTTCAAACAAAGTAGAAAGAATGTCTTGAATCTTGAATTATTTCAGTTCCCCGAAATGTGTTTTTGTTAAATTTTATTAGAACTGTTTGTAAATTATTCCTTACCTTAAAAATATCTATCTTTACAATACAAAGAAAATATAATCTTTGAAAGTGAGATGAAAGTTATTAAACTGAGAAGATGATGAATGTGAAGAAGTGGTTAATACCCAGGAAAGATGTGGACTTATACAGTTTTATTGAAAAGTAGCTTTTTCTAAAATAATGCGTTATTCGAGAAATACTAAAAATTCAGAAACCCTAGCATATTAGAAAGAATTTAATTGAGATAAAATAAAATAGTTAAATTAGAAACAAACTATCCAACGAATCAAAGAGTGAAATTGAAAATAAACAAAACCAAAGTACCTCTTTATATAAAACTGGAAGACGAGAAATCAGGGAAAGCAAACTACCTACTGCATTTAGAATTGACTTTCGGTTTAGACCAACAAACATAAGTTGTTGAACCTAAAACAAGCGTGGGTAGTATTCGGAAATCTAAATCTTATTTGTAAATTGAATTACAAATCACAAACAATGGAAACCATCGATGGTCAAATAAAGCTGCGGACTTATATTCAAAAGTGAAGCAGACAAACACTAATAAGGAAAATAATTAAAAAGGAAAAATATGTTACTCCACTCCAAAAATAAACAAATCTTTGAGGGATGTATCGTTTTCAAGTAAAATCGAATCATTTAAAAATTTTCCAAACTTCAATGTTAGTCATTTCGGAAAGTCAAAATCTAAAAGGTTTGGCATGCTTTTTACGGCGATGGGTTTTGTATAGTGCCGGCGGTGATCGGGCTTCAGATTTTATAAGATTTACCTTGTTGGTACCAGTGACTTTGTCCACAGATTGCTGGGTCTAGGTTTTTTGAAAGCGACTGCACTGTTAAGGTTTAGTCTGTGGATAAAGTGTAACTAACAAAGATAAAACCCTTTGATGCAGATTAAATTTTGATTTATTCAACAAACCTAGGGAAGAGTCCGTAATCATAAATTCTACAGCTAAGCTATACAAGTTTTAATAGGGCAGTGGCTGGTGGATGAATGGAGTGATTCCACGCCTCTGGAATTAGGCTAAGAACACCAGCTGGTGGAGTGGGCGGTTATCCGCTGGCCGGTACTGCTAAACTGGATGGATGCTGATGACCCATTGGAGGTTGCTATGCTACTCTCCGACCTACCGGGAATCACACACTCTAGCTGAATCCTGTATGGGTTATCGGAAGCTCGCGATGCTGGAACGCGTGTTCATCGTAGCAAGGTCAAGATCAAATCATAATTGTAGACATATGACTTTTTGACCAGAATGGAACTTTGTAATTTCAAAGGCGAACGCTGCTGCACATGGTCAAGCATAGGATGGGATGGGTTTGATAGCAAACTTTCGACTAAACTGCCCGCGACATGTCTGGCCTGGTCGGTCAGGATCGAAGTATGGAGGTTCGGCTTCTTCGTCGGTCCGGTCCTCGGGTCTCAGTCGGCTTCACCGTCGCTGCTGGTGCAAGGGTAACCACGCCGAGCGCGCCCACTCATACTATGAGTGTACCGCAACCCACCACGGCTGGCACTTGGCCTCTGCCGTTGTAGCCGGGTACGGGACCATTATCTGTACGGGACTTTTAAAAGGCGGTAAGGAGAAGGTGGGACTGCGCGACGATTCACAGTTCATGGCATGCTAGGACGAGGGCGTGAGAGCGGGAATGTAGTAACTCGTCAGATGCGTGGCGGTTTTTATTATTTGGAACGGACAATTTCCAAGCAAATATTTACAATAAACGGATTAATCAATAATTAAATTATAGTATATAGATAACAAAAGACACAAATGACTTGATATGTTTCCGCGTGTTCCGCGATTAATATTGCACATTGTAATTTCAAAAAGGTTTAG
>VTPC01090737.1:61613-105555 GCA_011009095.1 Ignelater luminosus
AACAAGTCCTCTGGATGCCAGAGGGGGAGGAAGCAATATAACACCTTAAATAATCAGATAATTTAATTGGTACTATTCAGAACATGTGATGATGAAGCTGTGATGATCGTGACTGACTAACTCAGGCCCGATACCACGGTGCGGAGAGTTTAAAAAAGTTGCAAAATGCAGTCAATTGGCCGAAAATAAACCTATCTAAATCGATTAAAAAATTTGCAACTAATGCCAAAGCAAGATGGTGGGGAGACATTTTTTGTGAGACAATTTTTTCGCCGTACAAAGTAGGTCTTACTAACACGTGCTTGTAATGATGTTTTAAGGTACTAAACGTTGCAGTTACAATGATCTAATAAATTTGTTATAGCTGAAGTTTGCAAAATGCGAAATTGGAAAGTTATGCAATAACAATTCCTATTTTATAAAGCTTATTGAATGATGTACAAAGTCTGGAAATGCGTGGCTTGGAAAACAATCGTGGGTACTTGTCATGAAAATTTGTGTAATATGCAATAAGACTTTATAAAAGTATCTATAAATTAACGTATTTGAAGAATTTCATGTTTTTTATTTTCAGATCTTACAAATTCAGTAAACAGAAGAACGTGCAACATCATCTTAAACCTCAAAATCAAAACTCTGAAAGTTCCTTAACTGGAGACAATGTTACACTACCAAACATGATCATTAAATTGCTTCTAACTGCGACGACCAGAAAAGAAACTCGTTTGAACCTAAAGTCAATCAAACAAAAGCAATCAAGAAAAATAAAAAATTTAATAGACTCACTCTAGACCAATAAGGGTATTTATGCGGAGTGATTTATGGTGAAACGCACCCCCAGTTACAACAAAGTACCTCGAACAAGAGTGGTTGTTTTTTAGTGAGGAAATAACGTCAACAACAGCAAAGAAATGGAAAGTTTGAAAAGCAAAAGAACATCATTGATTCTCAATTAAACTTTCTAATACTTCTTTGTTAGCTACGCGCTTGTTTTATATAAGTAAGAGTTTGACCTATTTTGTAAAATTGATTAAAAAGCGCAACAGGTTTAAATTGGGTCAACATTGAAGTAAATCTTATTATACTTAATTTATTCTAAAATTCATCACAATATTTAAAAAAAGAGATTGAAGTTGATCAAATTACTTTAAGTGTTTATGACATATTTAAAAACTAAGATTTGAAAATAGAATCGGTAGATTTTAACCCTTTCCGTTATTTTCTTACTAACATTTAAGCGCGAGTTTCTCAAGAAGGTTTATTTTATATAATTTGAGACGACGACGACGACGACTAGAATTTGTAGTATTTCGATGGAACTTTTTAGTTATTTTCAACGATTCTCTCTAAGAACGTATTTCTGTTAACTTAATAAAAGACATTTGGGATTTGCCTCTTAATTGTAAAATGTAATTTAAGGATGGAAAATTTCTGTTCGTTTTTATTAAAGCGATCGTGTGCATGTTCTTGAAAAAAAATTAATGTGAATGTGCTATTAATGCGTATTTCTTGCACATCAGCATGAATGAAGAGTACCTATTTTGATGTTATAAAATTAAAAATATGTTAGATACCTGTCGAAAATCTAAGTTGACAGAATAGCAGACAGTTGTAAAAAAAATAAAGAAATGGATATTTTACAAAAAGCTTTCACGACAAAAAATTCTAATTTTATGTTGCAATATTATACGCTATATTGCTCATACAGCAGGTTGTACAAAAAGATCTAGAAAATAAGTGAAATATTTTGTATCTAATAAAAAAAGAATAAAAAAGTTTGAGTTTCTAAAGAATTTAATGGTATGTTTCGAAAAAGTTTCTGCAAAAAACACCTACAACACAATTAAAAACTTTCCTGAAACCCTAGTATTGCTTGCTGAAACTGTTTAGTCTAAAATGTTGTTATTTTCTTGGTATTTCTCCTCTCTTTCTCTCTCCCTTTACTTGAAGTTTTCGTCCCAGCTTTCATTCAGATAAATATGTATGAAGCATAGAAAACCAGACAACTAATAATGCTACTTTGAACAAAAATAAGTTTACAGATGTTTGTAGGCTCAAACAAATATTGTGGATTACGTTTTTGGCCTACCATGCCTTCTATTTCTGACATTTATCTGCTAGTAAATCTAGCAGGTACTGATATTCCAAAACTTTCAAATGGAAGTGATGTCAAAGGACAGATATTGTGCGTGCTTTGATGTATCTACTACAAAGTACATTTAAATCAATGATCATTGACTTTTCTATTGTGCTGTACTGTTGTTTTAACAAATAAAAGCGGATAAATGAAGTACTTACATTGCAAACAATTCTGGCTTCGTAGATAAACAAAAATATTTAATTCCAATAATTATTTGGAGAAATGGGATTGAATTTCTAGAACTTTCTGTTGAAGTCATTGAACTTGAATTCATTGTTGACGAGCTTAGCATCAAATCAGTGTAATTTTTATATTTATTTTGGAATAGGAAGAGAGCAGTTGATTTGTTTTTAATAAAATTGTAATTACTTTCACTTTAAAAATTGCAGGTCTGTAAAACGGGTTCTGTAATGTAATGTATGTAAACTGGAATTTTAAATTTTGTACATGCAGTTTAAAGTAATTGCTACTCCTGCAATGTTTTCTTATTTATTAAAATAGCAACAGGTTTGTTAACTTATTATCAATAATAAAATGCGATGATTTAAGTTGAATAGTTTTAATTCAATGCAAATATTATGGTTAAGTAATAATAATAATATAGAGCTAAAATCTCACACGTTCGTTCCTTTAATAGGGCAAATTTGAAATCAAGTGCAGCTGCTATTCATGTCGCTAAACACGTACAAAAAGCATACTTCAAGCAAAATTGAGTGTCTGTCAACTGTGAAGGATGCCCTCTTAATGCCCACCGCTTGGTCAAAGTCACTATAGTACAATTCTGAAATTCACCCTTTAATTGTAGCTTCTTTTTCTTGCAAGAAAGTATTTTCATCTATGTTTTATGTACAATTATATTAGTAAATGAATATTATCTTAGAGCCTCTCTTTTCATTGGTTAATGCAAATACCACAGCTCATACTAATATTTCATCCGTGCTTTCATTTCATACAAATATTTATTTAGTTTTATTCTTTAACTTTGCGTACCTGCACTATCCGATTAGGTACGTTTGTTCAATAATCAATAGTTGAATTATTTTTATGTATATAACATAGGATATAAACAACAAAAACAAACGAGAGTTTGACACGGATGAAAAGTTCGTGATTTATTAGCGTGCACTGGATGTACACACGCCGCTGCACCTGAAGCGATAAAATAACTGACTTATCTACTTTTACCCATATTTCACACAGTACAGAAATACAATTCCATTCATAAAAATTTGTAAAATTAAGTTTTTATTAAAAATATTTTTAAATTTAATTGTTACTATCATAAATTCCGTCTGCAGTTAATTCTAGAAAATTAAATGCGTGTATACTGATCATCAAGATTGGAATTTGATTGGAATTTCCAATTTACTTTAATGCCAAAGTCGAATTATCCCATGTTACCATTTAGCAGTACAGTGCAGTTTAACAATTTCCTGCCTTCATGTTATATAATTTGCTTCTGATTGCCTTGTCTTACTGAAAAGGCATTTGTGTTTCTTATGGATATAACAGTGATACTCTTTATATTTTCTATAAAAATCTTAGCGTGCAAAACATTTGAAAAACTGTTCAAAGAATTGACAGGTATAAGTAAGACCCTTTTTGTTGAAGGTTTATTGCACGCCTGTCACATTTCCAAAAGTCAATGTTCTACGAATCTCTATTTTTAAAAAGTGTTCAAAGGTAAAAATGAAAGTAAAAGTTATTATTACATCACACAGAATAGAAAGAAAAAGTATAAAGGTTGTTTACAAATAGTGTATATACGAGGGCGGTTCAGTAAGTACCCGTGTTTGACGACAGAAGGCGTTCCTGAGGGAAGTTGGTGTTATCATCGTGTGCTGCCATCTATCAAACGACGGTATAACAAATTGCAGACTGATTGATAGGTTAGTTTGGATTTGACAGCCATTTGAGTAAGACGTGTTTCGTGATTTTAGCTAAGATGGAAAAAGAGCAGTATCGTTCGGTAATTCGCTTTCTGTTTTTGGATGGGAAAAAATGCGAAGAGATAAAAGCAAAGTTGGATGTTGTTTATGGGGACACTTCGCCATCTATGACCACAGTTAGATATTGGTTCAACGAATTTAAACGTGGGCGAACATCCGTTTTTGATGAGGAGCGACCAGAATGCCCGGCAGACGTGGTTACCGAGGAAATCATTCAAAAAGTCCACGACATGATTCTCGCTGATCGACGAACGAAAGTGCGTGAAGTAGCAGAGGCCGTAGGTGTGTCGACCGGAACGGCAATTAATATTTTACATGATAAGTTGGCGATGAAAAAATTGTCGGCGCGATGGGTGCCGCGGTTGCTAACGGTGGACAACAAGCGGATGCGGCTGTTAACATCGAAACAGTGTTTGGAGCAATTTAAGCGAAATCCGAAGGAGTTTTTGCGTCGAGTTGTCACCGTTGATGAAACCTGGATTCATCATTACACACCAGAAACTAAGCAACAATCAAAACAATGGATTTCTTCCCGGTGAATCTGCTCCAAAGAAGGCGAAGATGATTCCATTTGCCGGAAAGGTCATGGCGACGATTTTTTGGGATGCGAACGGCGTCATCCTCATGAATTTGTTAGAAAAAGGAAGAACGATCACTGGACAATACTACAGTAAGTTATTAGACAGCTTTGACAAAAAATTGAAGGAAACACGGCCGCATTTGGCGAAAAAGAAGGTGCTGTTTCACCACGATAACGCACCAACACATTCATCCGGAGTTATCGCCGCCAAACTGCATGAATTGCATTATGAATTGCTGCCGCATCCCCCGTATTCACCCGATCTGGCTCCCTGCGACTTTTTCTTGTTTCGTAACATAAAGAAATGGCTCGCGGGAAAAAAATTTAGCTCTAACGAGGAAGTCATCGCCGAGATAGAGGCGTATTTTGGAGAGTTCGACAAATCCTATTTTTGGAGGGGTTAAAACAATGGCAGGAACGTTGGGAGAAGTGTATATTTCTAAAAGGAGACTATGTTGAAAAATAAAAAAAAATTTTTGAAAAAAATTGTGTCTTCATTTCTAACACAGGTACTTATTGAACCGCCCTCGTACAGGGTCGCTAAAAAAACGCAAAAGCGGTACGTAATAGACAAATGAAGTTTGGAGAGTTTATAGTAGGTATTTTTTGCCATGTTGTGCTAAGGGAATTAAAAACAAATCTTTAATTGTTTTTTGGTACGGCCGCCATCTTGAATTTCTTTAAATGGACCACCCTGTATTCAAAATGCGCTTCGTTAACTTCTTGGAAATAACACAATTTCTTTTGAAGTTTTCGCAAGGAATTTTGCAAACAATCGGGGAAATCTGCTTGCTTTACGAATCCGTCCTTAAGGGTTGTATTTAGTAGTATCAGAAAGAACGCTTCAGACTGAAATTTCCTCAAATTTTGCAAGCAAATACAAACTTTGTCTTTCACTTTTAAAGTGATATCAATACCTGTAGTTATTTAACTCATCAATAGTTTTATGTCTATGCATCGAAAAATTAGAAATTCATTTTCTAATCAAAGTTATTAGCATTAATTGACGTAAATTGGCAAGTGATTAACTTCACTATTGGTTAGAAATTGAAAAAAAGGAATGCATAGGCATATTTTGCCATGTTTGAGCATCAGTTGCATCAAATCAGAATCTCGTTATCGTTTATGTGTAGATCACAGTTTGCATGCAAAACAAAATTGAATTATAGAAAATAATTGAATTATAGAAAACATCAGTAGAACTTAGGCAACCTCTTTTGCAAATACTGCCGGGGGTTAACTTTTACCTGCGTCTTACTGGTCATAAAAATGTCAACACTACCTTTGTATATTTCTTTTGTTATACGTACAAACTAATCCTATTCTTCTTAAACAGAGGCTAAAAGTGAGAAGTCGTTAGTAAGTAGCAATAAATAGTAAATCTTAAAAATTGACTTGCTAACAAATTTATTTTCTAATGTAGGTGCATGGTAGGTATTTTTATTAGTAGGCACATGTAATACAGAAATTAAAAGAGGTCTTTATCGTAGCTATTAATTAGTAATTAATAGTAATTCCAAGTCGAAAAATCAAAATTTGTGTAAAATCTTAGTCAGCAATTGATTATATGATAATAGAAAATGTATTTTTGTACCTTTTTCTATTGTTTTTTTTTCATATTTACGGCTCACCTTTGGTAATGCAAAAAAAGACAATAATTTTCTGAAGTGAGGTCTCAAGTAGCAGCTTGTACCCAAAAATGACAGTAATAAAATTAAGACTATCGACTATCGCAGATGTTTGATACCCTCCTTTTCTATCTAAACTGGAAAGCCTGTCTTTAATTTTTTGATTGTAGAATTTCAAAATTTTATTGCCATTGTAGTAGCATACTTCACTGCTTCTGTTGGCGATTAGCATGCTTGAATACACCCAGCAGGTGAGAATTTCTGTCTTGGGGTTTGAAGTTTTTATTTTCTTTTAGTTACTTATTATTATAAGTATTTAGTTCGTCCTCTGATTTGTGCATATTTATAAAATTATAAAACAAATAACAACATATCATCTAATAAAATCAATTATATTTAGAAATAAATAAAAATATTAGTAAGTGGATCTCTGTAATAATGTTTTTTGGATTTAGCATGGCGAACTAAAAAGTTACAAGCACTAGTTTTAAAAATAAGAACAAAAACTGACTAAAATTAATTAACCAAACAAAATAAAAGATGAATTAGTAAAGAAATGAAATAGCTCTTTGAATAAATCAGTATTATTATTTTAATTGTAATGAGTCCATTACTACTGACATTCATTAGTATTGTATTTTATTCAAATTTTGAACATTCATACCAGTATACAGTGTGTCCAAGATAAGGATGCACAGCGCGGGGATCTTGGAAACGGTAAGAGATACAGAATCGGTTAAATGGGATGAAAGTTGGCTATTTATAGGACTTTAAATTTAGATATCTTGGACAGTTTCACGTTGTGGATTGTGGTTTATGATATCTTTACTAATCAAATTTTAAACTCATACAGTTATTTAAAAAAGTTCATTTAAAATCAATTTTACAGTTACTCATCAGATAGTGTTAACACCTGATATGCGTTATCCGAATGATGCTAAGTTGAAATTGAATAATTTTTAATTCGGATAGTTTTACTTGAGCGGCAACAAACTATTATTAATAATATAAATTGTCCGAATAATTTTTAAATATCTTCAGATAAACACATAATTGGATGATCCTATAATCGTCATTCGATTATGCCTATCACTATACTACCATTGCTTTTCTGAGAATCTCAAAGAGAACCAGCTTATTTTAAAAGTTCTTTTTCCAAGAAACTTTAAAAATATTATAACTGGAACTTTCAAATCAAGGACTAGTGCAAAAGGGAAACCAGCACAATATTAGAATAAAACCGAAAGAGTTTAAAGTCTTCACAAATCTCCTAATTTACAACTGCTTTTGTTCAATTATATTTCAGTTCTACCTGCTCTTCTCGTATCCTTCGGTGTTTGCTGTTTAACTGGTTATCTATTCTTAGGCGTTGCCGCAAAAATGGAAATATTTTTCTCACGTTACTAAATACAACCCTTAAAGTTAAAAGATCCTTGACAAAAGAATAGTGATTATCTCCAGAACCTTTCAAGGAAAGTTTAACAACCTTTATATTATTGAATTCGTTATAAAAATCCGTATAGAAATATGGGGTCATATATAGGGTGATCCATTTCAATAAATTCAAGGTGGCAGCCGTACGAAAAACCAACTGAAAATTTGTTTTTATTTCCTTTCGCAGAACAGTGCAAAAGATACCTACTTTAAGCTCTTCAAATGTCATTTGTCTATCTCTTACCGCTTTTGCAGGAGCAGCGTGTTTCCATATTTTTTAATAGTGAAACCCCTGACAAAAGAATAACGATTATCTCCAAAACCTCTCAAGATAAGCATAGCAACCCTTACATTGTTGAATTCGCCTTTAAAATCCTTATCGGGATATGGGATTATATACAGAGTGATCCATTTAAATAAATTCAAGATGGCGGCCGTACGAAAAAACAATTAAGGATTTGTTTTTAATTCCTTTCGCACAACATGGCAAAAAATACCTACTTTAAGCTCTCTAAATTTCATTTGTCTATTACGTACTGTTTTTTAAGGGGCAGCGTGTTTCCATACTTTTTAGCAACCCTGTATAATAACAAGTACAAGTGAAAGACAAAAATAAACACAAAAAGAAATAAACGCTGTTTGTGTACATTAAAAGAAATAAGTTTGATTTTACACTAACGGTATCACTTTTATTACTGTAACTCACTGTGTTATTGCACTGTCGATTGATACACCATACTGTAACTTTTCACGGCGTAACTGTTGCAATAGTCAAATCAAATTAAGGTTGCTTTTATGTGTTCGCATCAAATTTGTAAAATTTTGGCCGTACAAAAAGTTTTGAGCTTTTCAAAAGTAGCATATTGGTGAAAACTTGTGATACAATTTGTAAACCTTTTTTCTTATGTTTTTTTCGATAAATCGTCTCTATTTAATCCTCCAAACCTACAGTCAAGAGTTTTAGGTGTAATATTCAGACACCCTGTATAATTCAAATAATTTTTGTTGTATTTTCTTGTTTAGATAATTTGGTGGCATCTTTACTAATTGCAATTAATTCTTTTGAAAACTCTATTTCCAGAGCACTGTTGCCTTACTAAACGACCCTGTGTTGATCAAGCAAATCATAAGTTACTAAAAAATTACGTAATTTCTCGACCTAAAGCAACAGGGTAAACCTAGGAGAGATCATAAATAAATTTTCTGAACCTCTATAAATGCCCAAATGAAACTTAATGTGATATAAAAAATAGTACAAAGCATTATTACATCAACTATACATTCTAGTAAATAAACTAAACTAATGTTTTACCACTAAGGCAAAATCTACGTTTAAAGATATTTCGCTTTTCACCATATCAGCCCTACCTATATGGAGGAGATGGTGAATTAATAATATTACGTCACAACAATTCTTTCTTTAAAGTTTAGACTGATGAACAGTGACTGCTAGATGTGATGTGTACTGTACTTTAAAATTAAAGTAATTAGTTAATTGAAATATTTAAACAATACCTAACTTGACAAATCACACTGCCTCTATATTATGCTGTGTATTTTTCGGAACAAAAACATTTATAATATTTCCAGACAAAACTGATGAATATTAAGAAAGTTATAACGCACCGAAGTCAAAAATGTCAGAAATCTATGTTAAATCCCATTTAAATTTCATCGTCAGTGGATCACGGGTTAATATGAATATTTTTTAATGAAATGTGACTCAAAATATCTCTTTTTTAATGAAGATTCAATGAAGCAGTAAACCGCCATCAATCACTGATACTGCATCATTTAGATCACTTAAATTTACCACAGTAGGATCGAACAAATCATAGAATACGGATTTTTGACTTGATTTTTTCCTACACACAATGATCAAAATGTAACAAGTAAATATTCAATCGACGCAGAATTTTATGCTGTAGAATATTGTCACAGTGAAAGTTTTCACTACAAAGCAGTTTCGGCTGTACTTCAAAAGAAAACTAACAGAACTCTCAGAATTTTACGGTGTTTTCAACAGCTTACCTTAAGCGGCGCTAGAAAATAAGGACAAAACATATATTCCCTTTTTCTGATGTAATAAAAGTGGTTAAAACAATCCAGCTTTCCTCTAATTTTTTCGCTCTAGGTTCGTTTTCTAGCTAATTTCCTTGGCCTATGGAAATTGTAAGATATACGAAGTGGTTAAATTAGAAAAGTTTTGGCTATTTTGGAAATCAGTTTACTATTGCTTTTGTTTTTTCAAAAAAGTCCACGGCTTACTAGATATTTGCTAAAAACGAAATTATCTTATCTTTCTTTAAAGTGAAATATCTCAGGAACGAGCAAAGATGGAAGAGAACAGCAAAGAGGGTGTTTTAGAGAATTTACTCCGAAACACAAAAATTATTTTCGCAATTGTTTTTTGTTTTACTTCGGCGGTGAAACGTAAATCCAATTTTTTTCTAATAGAACGCCTACTTGATTTTCATATTACTGAATTGCACGCCTTAAATGCTTTTCAGTGATACATGGTTTGACATAGCTATTCTTTTGTTTTACCGAGTTATGAAGTAAAAATTATTTTTCATCGTAGTGTGCCATGACATCTAACACACAAAGTCGTGGAGTTTTATCAAAGAAATCCATTTGTTATGTAAAAATTGCTAAAACAAAATAAATACGCTTTTATGAGGCATTAGCTGCTTATTTGATGCTATCTGTGAATGCTCAGTAAAATATCTTAAGAGCGTCTTTTGTTTTGTTTTAGCAATTGTTACATAACAAATGTAATTTATCTGACAAAAATCAATGATTTTCATATGTTTAAAGCCATGGCATACTAAGTGGGAAATGCTTTTTATTTAAAAAAAAATAAGATAATTGCATTTTTAGCAAACATCTAGTAAAGCGTAATTTTTTTTGAAAAAACAAAAGCATAAGTAAACTGATCTCCAAAATAGCCAAAACTTTTTTAGTTTAACCGACTTCGTATCTCTTACAATTTCCGAGATCTCAATAGTGAGCATCGAAATGTAGATACACTGTATAGTAACATAACAAGTATAATTTTGAAATGTCAAGTTACATTTTTGACGTTTTGGTACAAGCGCCTACTTGAAAATGGAAATAAGAACCATCTGTAAATGTGCTATCTATTTAGAAATATTTAGGGGTCAGAGATTAAGAAAAATAACTGCTCCTTTTACACTAAGATGCCTATGTCAAGTCTAGAGAGCCTTTGGAACCTGTCAGAACTTATTTAGCAAACTGCGTACATAAAATCTTAAAAGATAGTGTTATTTTTGAATATAATTAAATATTATGTTTTTAAAGTTTTTCTCACATTGACCTTGTGTTTCAACAAAAACTTTGTTTGTGGTTCGCGTAAACAGCTATGGCCGAAATCGGATGCATAATTTATCCCATATAAATAATAATAATCCGTGGGTGGGAGCACAAAAAGTCGTCTATTTAACGAAAAACCTAATCATGAAGTATATACGAACGGAATTTTTACCATATCATTTCCTAAGTATTGCACATAAAAAATGGAAAATAACAACACACTCCATTAGTCGAGTCAAATTTTATAGAAGAAAAACGAAAAAAATGCAACTTTTTAAATTTCGTAGCTAAACCGTTATATCTTGGCAACGAAAGAAAAAAGCGCAAAGGCGTTTTTACCTTTCAAATATAAATAATTCCCATTCAATGTTTACAACTAATTAATAATCAACGTTTTCTTTTGTTCCATTTCTCGCAGACAAATATTAATTTTAACGCGCCGTAACTAGTTTCTGATAATAAAAATGTAATATTTATTTGCCTAACAAACTGCCCAGTTTTATAAGAAATATCTCGTGTCAATTGATATTTGGCCTATCTTTAATAAGAAATTTGCTCTAACAATTTTTGCAAAGTAATACACTATGGGAGAATCAATTTATTAGTTAACTTGAAAAGTTGTTATACATGTAAGTGTTCTGTATTTTTATAGGAATTCACTTTATTCTTGCCACTGCCCATTTGGATTTCATAATTTATTAATTAAATATTAATTTCAAATTAATATGTTAGCACAATATTGAGAAGTTGTGTGGTAATGCGAGTGCGATGTGCTACTACACGAAAAACACAATGTTTCTGACATTTTAAGCTATTGGTACAGATTTTATCATATTCGCCCCAATAAATAAATTATTTGATGTTTTAGTATATTAGAAGCTATGAGTATCACAATGGGTTTGCTGTAAGATTATAGTATTTTTCAACAAATAATCTGTATTGAATCTTTTCGTCTTGTCGTCTAGCGACAACTGCTAGAACTCTTGTTTCTACCTGCAAACCCGTCCCTACGCTAATCCAAATTGACATAATAAGATAAAATCTAATAAAAGTCTAAAATGTAATATAATATAAGTAAGGATTCATAAGGGCGATCACAATGAAGAAACGTTAACGATAAACAATCCTTGAAGCTACCCTTAGCCAAAACAAGAACGCGAAATTGAAATCCAAAAAATTGTTTAAACCAGGCTTTACAGATTTTGATTAACTAATAACAATAGAATTAAAATTTAATTTTTATTTAATTGTTAATAATAAGTAACTACTGAATCTTTGAATTATTTACCTAGTTATTTCATAATGAACTAAGTGGAACGGAGGAATATTTCGACGAAGCACCTTTTTGTTTTGAATGTATGGAATTTTCTGAAACTTGAGCATTATGACCTATTCAGTCAGAACTTTAAAATGTCGCCATCTTGAAATCTGGAACAAGAATGTTTTGCTTATGTTTCTGAGAAGAAATAAAAATCGATCTGTCCGAGTGTTTTTCTGCAAAAAAAAATTAATTTATGCCTTACTTTTTTTACACGATGTATTTATATCGTTCGTAGTATGTATTATCAAAAAAAACATGGTTGTTTTTAGAGCTTGCATTTTTAACAAAATTAGATCGAAATGGTTTTTTATTGATTTTCATACCATCAAACACATTTACGATATGTAAGGATGAAAAAACTGCCACCTGATGTAGGATAACTTATTACGAGGATTTAAACAAATCCTACTTTGATTAAATATAAATTCTTGTATGACAGGAAATTTTAACACTTGAATAAACTGTCTGCTGTAGTTTTATGCAAGTATTTGAATAAAATTATTTGATGTGATCTGCAATATTCACAGTATGAGTATTATGGGGGTAATGAGAGCGAACAGTATCGTTCCCACATCAAAAAATTGAGAATCAGTTAATAATCTTTAATTATGAAAATGATAGCTTCTTTTTATACAGGACTATTTAATTTTCGAGTAATTGATAATATGATTCTAAATTATATTTTGTGATTTCATTTGAGGGTTTTGTTAAAAACAATTAAAATCTTGCATGTTTAAGTTTTAGACAAATTTAATGGTATAATCCTAACCTACAAAACTAAAACGTTACTAAATCTTTAGTATGATATTTTAAAATAGTATAAAATATTTACTGTTACTAAATAATTAAAACTTATTACACAGGGTTTATATCCAACTAGGTAACCTGAAATCGAAATAAATTATTTATACATATGTTTTACTTCAAAGAACGTTACTAACATTGCTTATCCTTACAGCCAAAACTCTCTGGCGTTAGTAAAGAGTCAATAAAGAATATGCGTCCGATTTCTAATGATCTAACAGAAGAAGTAAGAAACTAACTTGTTGAACATACAATTGACTATTGCTAATCTGTTGGAATAAATATATCATTTGCAAGGCGGATATTCTACCTGAAGATATTACAAAGGGGTGATTTTCTATCAACTATACCAACCGAATCTGATCATGTAGTTAGAACATCCCAAATTAGAGTTTGCTTTGAACGGTCATTTTTAAAGGACAAAACAAAATCTTGAAATCTCATGTTTCTGAATCCCTATAGCGTAAATGGCAAAGCCAGGAAAACCACTCGGAAACTAAATTATTTTAAAAGCAATGGGGAACTTGCATGTAATTTTTTTATTTTAATAATCGATCGGGAATAAGAAATTATTAAAAATAAAAGTTTGTTTGCGCAAAAATGTCTATATTTTCCATGATAAATAAAGAAATTTAATACACTATAAATCAACAGATGTCGCTTATTCACAGACAAACTCGATTGGTTAATAATCTGAATTACAACTTTCTTTTTCCCATGACAACAACATTCACGCATGTTTCGTGTAACGCCACTGTCTGCTCGAGAAGTACACCAATCACGTAAGGAGGCCAACTGCGTCACGGTTTAAAGGGCTTAAAATTCACATTAAAAATTTTGCAATATTTTCTATTGCAAATTAAACTAATAAAAATAATTTCTCCATGACTGTCATTTTTACAAACCTGCGTTTTATCGAATTCCTAATGAAATTAGGGTAAATTAAGATAAATCTGAGATTCATGCAAGTTCCCCATTAACCCTTTTTATTTGTCCATAAAATCGTAGGTAGGTTAGGTCTCAGATAATTCTTGCCGTCGTACTTTCTTAGAGCGAACTGATCCTTGATGCTGGTCATAGGTATGTAATAAAGACCTGCAAGTAATAAAAATATTTGCAGACGATCGTGATGAGTCCAAACAAGGACAAATCGATCGTCTGGAGGTATGTTAGTCAATGCTTGCACTAATCTTTATTTGTGGAAAGACATTATATGCATCTTTGGGATGTTTACGCTTTACTTATGATACATATAATTCCACTATAAGTTGAGTACAACTTTGTTTCCTGTTTTGAAATATTTTTATTGAATGAATCGGCAGCTTGTCGGGTCAGCCGTTCTATTTTAGGCGTTGTTATTAGCTGGCACCTATACAAATTACTAAAACCATTAGATAACAATATTAACCTAATTAATTAATTAAAATACAACAAATGCAAATATTTAATGTGGTTGGAAAGAATATGATTATGATAAATACTTAAACTTTTTGTTGGTTAGCTCCGAAGGCAAATAAAATTTTTTAAAAAGTTAAAAACAACCTAATTTCTAATTTAACTGACTCCGTATCTCTTACAATTTCCGAGATCCCAATAGTGAGCATCGAAATGTGGACACACTGTATAAATAAAAATATAAAGATATATATTTCTCAATCTTGTAAAGGCAATTGCTAGTCAACAAGTAAATGATAATGATATTAACAATAATAATAGCTTGCACTTAAGAATATTAATAAATTGTAAGGTTGCACATTTTGCAACATTTTTTAAAAGTTAAAATTATTAAAAACATTTTTCTTTTAAGAATGTGAAGTCATGTACTAGACCTTCGCGGAAAAAAGGTTTTGCAGTTTATCAGTAAATTCCTTTTAAACGTGCTTTAATATTTCTTTAAAAATATTCTAAAGGTTTACATAGTTTAAATTTCTGTAGAAATGCATATTGCTTCAGACAATGAAGTAATTCTTTTTAAACTACCGCAATGTGTCTTTTAACAAATATTGAAGGTAAAGAATTTTGATTTCTGTTAGAAATTCTTGGAACATCATTATTATCTTTTTTCTACGAAGAATACAGAACCCCGCTCTTTACATGCACTGGTAATATAAAAAGCTTGTCAACATTTTATAGACTTTCCGTCTCCGAATTTCAGTCAAACATTAGCTCACATCAGTTGGTTAGTTCAGTTCTTTACGGTTGCACGACACATGTAACAACTTGTTAATCTGTTTTTAAATAAGGTTAATTATTTTATACCGTTATTTATTATTAATATTATTATAAACAACGATACTTACATTATCACTTTAATCACGGTCTTAACAGTCATATAACATAAGTAACACGATAACCTTATCAAAATAAATAAATAAATATAGAAACATGATGGTTTCTTTTCCAATTAAGCTAGCGAATTTTTCCCCAAGCAAAAGTTGATATTTCTATAATGTACTCCTGTTATTATTACGCTGAATGGTATTGCGACAAACATATTATGTATTTGTACAACTTAATAGAATCGAGTATGTGGGTTCTATCCTCAAGCCAATTCTGATTTTCATATGTTTAATTTGTTTTAATGACAGTTGGCATTAATTATTCTGTATGTTCTATATCCGGAATGATAAACCTCAGAAGACTGTGTTAGAGTTTTTAATATAAAATGAACGTAAACAACTTCTTCAAATGTCATTGTTCTCTCATTGGTAGGTAATAATTGATTTTTTTATTGGTTCTGTTTTGACATAAACTTTATTATTATGATATAATCCTAGTTTTATAACTGTTTGCTGTTGTTGTAGTGATATTAAGATGAATTCTCATTATATTTTTAAATTATTATATTATATATTTTATTATTTTACATACAAGCTATAATTATTTTTTTATTTGTAGTATTATGTAAACTATTGTTTAATTCCCCAAAATAAATGTAAAATAATCAAATATCATGCCTTCAAAACGTAGTGGTATTTAAACGACATTAAAATAGGAAAGTTATGTCCGACAGAATCCCCATCTTGTCGCTTTGACAAAGGCTTATATCAACAAAGTATTTGATATATTCAGTCATCGATATTCGTATTATGTTGTACCATTGACCCTGATCCATCTAGGTACTTTGTACACAGAATATTCTAATTATAATCTTTATTTAACTAAATTTGAAAATCTGAATATTTTAATGATAATTCCATTGCCGAAATCCCGTTATCCAAAGAGCTGCAAATTCTATTAAGATTTTTGACGTAAAATCTGTATGCGTATGTAGTAAAGTATTTTAATCTTTATTTGTACAATAAAAATCCCCAGCCGGCCTATTTTCCTCCCTGCACACGTTATATACACGCTATACCTTCGATAACTTGTGGTATAACCCTCACAATAAGAATTAAATATTCGAGGGCACGAGATGTATTACCACAACGATTCTATCAATCACCTGACCGCATGCCTATGGGCACGAACTTTCCTACGTTATATCATCAATCCAATTTAAAGGTACAAAGAGTGCTTTCGCGAAAAAAAAATGGTGTATTGAACTTTTTACGTATTCTTACCTTCCCTTTACGATGGTTAAGGTTTCGAGTCGATAGGACATACCGTTTCGGCACAAATGACAAAAAACCAAACACTACAAATGCACAAAAGATTTCAAAATCTATCGATCGGCCCTAGTCTCGTTCGAAGGGCAAAGCGAAACTGTTGAAGTAAACTATTTGATTCTTATTGTGAGTAATCTAATCAACATTTGTAACATTGTACATGTCTAAGTCTTTTTTGGAAAAACGATCCATAAATTCGGTTAAATGGGACGAAAGTTGGTTATTCATAGGATCGTTTTGTTGGCGTTTCCAAAATTTAGATATCTTGGATAGTTTCAGAGATATTTAAAAAAAGCAGATTTCTCGATTTTTGTTTTTATTTCTTATTCCATCTATTTAAAAAGATGTCAGAAAACTAAAACCACTTTTCCATTGCCACTTTTTGTGTTCTATTAAAATACGTTAACAAAATCTCTGTGCAACGTTTCGGTTTCGAGTAACCATCATCAACTTTATTTTTCTAAATAGGCTCAAAAACAATTGAAAATTGTTTTGAATAACCCTTATTGTCACGAGTCTAATGATGTACACATAATAGGGTTATTTTGATTTTTCATGCTATAAATTACTGTTTCTAATTTTGTGTAAAAGGACTTGATTTCTTTTAAACAAAAGCAGGCTGTGAAAAGTGCAATATTCTTTTTTCTTGAGAAATAAAAGCAAATTTTTTCATGCATGTCCTTATTTGTAAGTTGTGTTAACTAATCATGTGTGATTAGTGTGAACCAGAATGAAATTCTTATGTTTTATTCAATTTTTTTTCTTAAATACGTATGTTATAAGATATTTAGATTTTGCAAATGCCAATAAAAAGGTTCTATAAATAGTCAACTTTTATCCTATTTAATCGATCCTGTATCTTTTACCGTTTCCAATATCCCCATGTTGTGCATCCTTATCTTGGACACATTGTATAGTTGAAACGAGAGTAGCCGACAATGGCAAAGAATATTGTTTGTTCCTAGAACACAAAAATTCTATTTTTCTTTGTAAGTCGTTTTTAAACAAAATTATATATGCTATTTTATTTAAAAAGCCAGCTTTGATTTTCGTAATATCTAAATTAAATTAAGATACAAAAAGACAATAAAAGACTTTAAGGGCAGCAGCAATTCAGCTTTAATTCAAATAAAAGGCAATAAAAAGAAATCTAAAATTACACTTTTCTTTTGATTGATGGTTAGTGATTAAATTCAAGCAACGACCTTGAAAGTATGTTTTAACTAATCTTGAAATTAATTACAATAATATAATAATAAAATATAACTTAGCCAGGGTTTATTATTCTCTGCAATGGCTTTTATGCTTATCAAAAGGTTGTTGCTGTTTTCCAGACTGAACATCATTTCAATCCGTGTATTCTAACCTAAAATAAATGATCTTATATGCTGTTGTGGATAATATGTTACATCATCACGAAGGAAATTTTGCAATCTCTTTACAGTAGAAAAACTAAGAATTTTTAATAAACATTAAGTATTAGCAAAAAATAATTGTGCTTTGCAATGTATACCTAGGAAATTAGATTTCTTTAGCAGAATGTTATGAAGAAAAAGTTCACAAGAGAATTTCTTAAATTTAATATTTCTCAAGAATGTTTTTGAAGTTTTTTTGAAAACGTAAAAAAATGAAAATATTATCTTGATTAATGTTTTCTAATATTTATTTTGTTATCTCATCGTCTAATCTTTGCCTGTTAAGTTTGAGAGAGAAAAGCGAATTAAGTCCTTTTTTGTTACTTACTACATTTTATCATTGGCTTCCGTTAGAATTCTTGGTTTGTCCATAGAACATAAATTTAGTTTAACTTCAGTTTAAGCTTCTTGCTTCCTTTCAAATATATCGTATAATAATACTTGACATTTAAACGGTAATCATTTGGAGATTTACTGCTAGACCGTCGCAAGATTTTCAGAATTTCTAGTTTAAATTATAAAAATCAGAAAGGTATGAAGTCAAACAGAATCGTTTAATATTAGATAACTATTTAATAAAAACATAGTTTGAAAACTTCCATATACCTAATCCACGCAAGCTCCAACACTAAGTTTTTGAGTGATAAGTTGCGACATTTTACGTATCAAGTCAAACAGAATCGTTAATTTTAGGTAACTAATTATTTAATTATAGCACAGTATCTTTAAAACAGATACGTAATCTAAGCAAACTTCAACACTTTCAGTTTTTAAGAGATAAGTTGCTACATCTTGTTAATTAGAATTCAATATATGTTTTCTGTAATCATCTAGTATATAGGCAGTTAGTATGTGTTGTGGCAGCCAGAAATTTAAATTTCTAATGGCAAACGTTTTTTTTCTCGATTGCCGTTAAAATAATAATTCTGAAATTATTTAATTTAGAAAATTACACTGATTGCAAACGAATTTAACTAGCTTCGAAACTATACAATTATTATAATATTAAATTGCAAACAATCTATTAACCAAGTAGCTACTAAAAATTCAAATAAATTCTCTCGAATGCAGTCTTACTTACAAGAAACTGACATCGCCAATTTGCAAATTTCCTTTTCTTTAGTTTGTAACTTCAGGCAGTTAGTTGATAGCGGTACGGTTGGTGAAGCCTTCGACGCCTGACAATTGGGGGACACCTAGCATATGTAACCAGTGACGTTGTCCTTAGAGTGCTGATAGTTCTCTGGGGCAAGGGAGAGTTCAACGTGCACACCCCAACAACAATGCTATACAGTGTGTTTTTAGCAAATATCTAGTAAGCCGTGGACTTTTTTAAAAAAACAAAAGCATAAGTAAACTGATCTCCAAAATAGCCAAAACTTTTCTAATTTAACCGACTTCATATCTCTTACAATTTCCGAGATCCCAATAGTGAGCATCGAAATAGGGACACACTGTATATCGGGGAAATGGTGGTATCTACCTCACAGTACAGCTTACGGGGCCGCAGCTTCTTTAGGACCTTGGCTAGCAATATGCTGTCGCTGGAGCAGACTTCCACCAGGAGTCCAAGATCTTTTGGCATCAATGCGACATGGACTAGAGCTACTCATCACCGTCTCTTCACCAATACTTTTATCTTACGGATCGGTCTGCTTACTCTGTAGCTGTATAGACGAGGTTCTTATTTTCCTGGAGTCCTTTCTCCTTGCCTGTTCTTTTTGAGTTCTCGGGATGAATATTGAACTACCTTTTTGAAGTTCCGCTTCCTGCTTTTATAGCCGAAACCAGCTGCGATGAACGGATGGACAGTTGAGCAAATACACAGGAAGAGGAGCATGTTAATTCATTTTATGAATTTTTAAAGAAACGGGGATGTGATACAATAACAATTGCAAAAATCATTCAAACTGAAATATAACGTTTTAAATTTATTGATGTTCAATAAATATTTATTTTATAAAATCTGTCAGTCATTTAATTGTTCAAAAAATTTATTTGCAAGGAGTCGGAGAGTAACTAATTGTACAGAATATTTCCCTCAGAAAATTTCAACCAATTAAAAAGCTTGGATTATCGAATTTTAAATAATCGTGGGCGTATTACAACGATTGCACTAGTGCAAATTATCGACAATTTTAGCGACAGCAAGTGTCAAATTTAATGACATTTTCGTTTATTGGGGTTTTTAAATGATTTATTGATTGGAAGTGTTGCAAATTTTCTTCAGAAAATAATTTGACCAAATATTCCTCTTGTACGTCAAAATATTCTATAATTTTCATAAGTGCGCACGAGTAAAAATTATAGGATATTCTGAGATTGTATCAACTACATACGGTCGATAGTCGACAAGCCATCGGCGTTGTGATATTCTATTACGTGCCATTAAGACTTGTTTGGTTTCCCTTAGAATCTCAAAGCATTTAACTCCTTCCTGGAGTGTTGAACTACGTGAATTTGTAACATAAAATAATCTTGACTTGTTTGGTTTCTCTTAGAATCTCGAGTGAATTCATCTCTTCCTTGAACGATAAGATAGGTAAATTTACATTCATTATATAATTTATTATCTAAACGCAAAACAATTAAGTTGCTGCTTTTTCAAGGATTTATCGGTCTTGAAGTTATCGATTGCTTCTGTTCAATTTCTCAGAAAGTGCGTGTAAATTTGTTTTTGATTTTCTATCCTTCGTTATTGGTAGTTTAGAAGAATATTAGAAAATCAGACAGAACAGAATCACATAAAAAAATTTGTAATTTCTTTACAGTGGCGTAGGTTATATTTGCTCAAGTCTGTACCTCTTAGGTTAGAAATTACATAGAATTTTTGATTTTAAGGGTAAATGTTTGCACGAAATGCATTAACTAAGGTTTAAAAAGAAAGAATCTAAAACAGATAATTATATTATTTGGTTAATAAAGGCGAAACGAGTCTGGGAGCGCCCTTATTATACACTATAATCCTCGGATTATATGCAAAATACATGTTTTTGCATTTTTTGTATATTTTAATGGGACTTTCATATTTTGCTCATATTTTGCTAGTTTTACGGCATGTTTTGTCCTTTTTATGGTAAATTCCAGTAATTTTCTGAATTTTCTTCTATTTACGCATCTTTGACGTACCCTATCCTCTTTCAAAAATATAGAAAAGTACTGAAATATGCTGAAAGAATAATTTAAAAAGGTTTCAGGTAAAATGATTACAAATTGAAATTTAAAACAAAAGCTTTCAATTTATTTCACCTAAGAAAGAGAAAGTGAAACCTTAGAATGTATTCAGTTTTTGTTTGTGTCCTTCGTCCATGAATATCAAAGTAATTTAAGAAGAGGTTTTGGAAGAAATTCAATATTCAACCGATGCGGTCTTCAGGCACGGTTACAAAGGGCAACTTTTTAAAAAGCACTTTTTAGCAATTGAAATGTATAAATTAACAACCAGAATAAAATGATGCTGTAAAGAATACTTTTTATATTTATAATTCAATATTCTGAAGTAATATTGTTTTTCATAGTAATAATTATTATTAAGTACTCAACTGAAACTTTACTTAACAAAGCTTCAACTACATAAATTGAAAATGCCTGGGTTACATAGCAGCATCATAAAACTCTCTCTGTATGGTAAAGGAAATAAAATTTGTTATTCATTTATCTAGCTTCCTTTGAAACTGCTTTACGTTTACTTTCAATTCTATCTACTTTAAAGATTGATTCGAGTTTCAAAAGAGAAAAACTATCTAAATTTCAATAACAATTCAATTCATATTTTGTTTTCCTACACCAAATAATATGAAAATTAAATTATGTTAATACGTATTTCTAGTTGAAGCTTCTATTTGGATAGCTTAATACTTCTCAGTTTTACATTTGATTTCAAAGACTGAATGATAACTATTGACACTGATTGAAATGTCAGTTTACAATATGAAAAATACCTTCGTTCGTTCGTTCTTGTTGAAAATAAGTGAAGGAATGCGATTAGAGTTTATCCGTCAATCCGTATTTAATGTAAAAAATGCAGACGTTGAATTGCTACTAATTCAATAAAAGGAATTAAACAGTTTTAGAACTAGGAAGAGTGGTTGTGTCCAGTATTTTATATGTTAGAACAAAATGAAAAAAGGTCTAAATTGCGTCTATAGCGGAACCACGCAGTAAAATACTAGTCAGTAGGGTTCCTTAATTGTCTTATCTTTCTTTATTTATCTTTTACAGATGTTACAAATAGCTGAAAATTAAAGGTAAAATAAAATCTACAAATAACTTTAATAACGTTTCTCGTAAATATATTTTCGTAGTTCTGTACTAATGTAAAGTTCTAATAAGTAACATTATATCCGGTAGAATGAAGCACTCTCATCTTGTAGATACTGTTTACTTATTTCAAGATTAATTTGGAACGTCTACTTCAACTGACTGAACTGATCTCGCTCAATTATTTTCAGATAAAACCTTACCTTTATTTATTTGTAATAACTAGTTTTCAATGGGCTTACTTAGTACAGTATATCAGACTTATTTCTAAAGTTTAGAAGGAGAAAAAGAAAGACAATAAGATCCGGTTTTATTATAAGTAAAACAATCTTATTCTTTTCAAAATTAGTTTATTTAGCAAAATTTATGATCATCAAGAGAGGTCTTTTATTTTCCTTTTGTGCTATTACCCACTTTGTTATACTTATAGTGATACAAAGTTTAATCTTTATGTAGACATCCTTGGCACATTCGTGCTTATACATTAATGATTTTGCTATCTTGTCCTTTGACATGGTTTCTTTTGCATTAAGAATCTCTCTGTAAAAAAAACCAAATACCTACATATTCGTTTCATGCAGATATTCTTTTAAGCTTTGAAATGTACGTGCATGTAATACACTGCTTTAAAAACCTCATACGAAACGAAAAACGTAAATTTATTATATAATGCATGCAGGTGGTAAGTAACCTTCTAATTAATTAATCGACTCTTTATAGATAATATTATCCTAGCTGGGACTGCGATTATTTTTTTAGTAATCTTTCTATAAAAGTTTTAATTATTGTATGAAAGACGAGAATTACCCTTTGTACTTTTATTGATATTGATATTGTAATAGTTATTTTTTAGACGTTTAGAAGAATTCTACAAACCTTTAATTTGTACATATTTTTATTTATTAAAATATTTTACAAGTTTTGTATTTAATTACAAAATAGGGAGTTTTGCTTACCATTCTTGGTGATTTTGTGTATTTGAAATTGATAAATGTCATTACTACTAGGCATACTAAACGTTTATCATACAAAGGTATGATAAGTAACCTTAAATTATTGAAAATGTAAAGTAACAGTACTTAACCTAATTAAATTTTATTTTACAACTGCGTTTATGCTTGTATATCCAGCGCTTTTGATTTTTAAAGTAGGCCCACGCGAACCTGGTCACTTGCGGGATAAGACTTTGAATAAAAGGGTATAAACCGTATTGTTGCTTTTTAATCAATATAAGAATATGACTTGCTAACAACAAAACTTGTCTGTTTTTGCGTCTATTAATTCTTATCAACCGCTAGATTCAATAAAATTATTTCAGTAAAGCCCTAGTGAGTTAAAATACAACCTCAGTGTGTTTATTTGTTTATTTCAAATACACTTGTATGTTTATCTACGTCAGTTTAACCATTGATTTGTCTGTGTTAATTATTTGCTTGCAACTTCTCATATCTAGATTGTGTTGGCCTATTATTAAATTTCTTTTCTATTATTGTCCATGTTTACAAGTTATTTGTCCAGTTTACATTTTCTATGTATATTTATTATCACGTTAAGCACGGTGCGGTATTGAAAATGTACTACGGTTCCTGAGGACTTGGGTAAGACCACGCCCGCACGAGCGTTTAGACGACGTTCCGAAACGGATAAACAGAAAATATTGATACTTTTGCAGTAGATAGAGCTTTCGAAGCTGTATCGAATGAGCTCAAGAAAACAAGAGTCATGATCCTTAAAAATTTGTATGCCACCCTTTTCTAACAGGTTCTTTAATCTAGAGACGGCGAGGTACAATCATTGTATCTCAAGAAAGATATAATATAAAAACAAAAAGAAAAGCAAAATTATAATGGAAAACCCGCACTACTGGCTGATGTTGCACAAAAAACAGACTAAATTCGAAAAATATAGTTTTGGGCCCAGGGGCTCCTATTTTGTCATTCTACACCCGTGCTTAACGTGTTATTGTTGTTTTTGTTCCTGCAAAAAGACTCAATATATTTATTATTATTATTTTGAACTTAAGTTCCTGCTAACTTCTGGAGGCATGCTTTTTCTACCATTGCCCTCGTGGGGAATACAACTGCGTATGAGATTGCCACTATTTAAATTTTACTTTCTTCTTCTTTCAGGTTATTTTATAACTCATAAGATTCACGACCAAGCCAACTGAAGTAGTCTGGACCACACTAACTGCTTCCTCGCAGTGAACCTCCACCTATTTCGCTGGGGTTAGTAAATATAATATCGAATACGTGCAATAACAAAGTTGCATAAACAAGTAGTTCTTGTTGAATCCCATGTGCTATTTCATAACAAGTGCAAATAGGTCAGTTTCAAAATGCCGACTGACAAAATCATCACGTGCATTTGGTTAATGTTTGAGTGATTTACTTTACTCGAACTAGGAAAGTATGTGCACTATAACTTCCTATTTTCTTGTTACAGATGCTGAAGTAGAGTTTACCAAAATATTGTTGAAAAGCTCTGCACTTTTTGCAATATAACATCTACTTGTTTGGGTTCTCGAGATTTAGAAGATTGCTTTTCTCTTTACCTTTCTTCTTTTGAGACCGTATTTCTCAAGTAATCACTTTTATCTGAACTTATGCTTATACTTGTTTTAGAATGTATTCGTTTATTATAAGAAACAAAAAAATACTGATAGTCGGATTATTATAATGGTAAAAAGTGAATATTTTGAACATTAGAAAAGCTACTTGTGAAAATGAGCTTATTCCGTCAAACAATTTGTATAAATACCAACAGAATTGACATTCAGACTGAATTTGTTTACCATAGTTTCCGTCTTTGAAAAACAATTACTTAAAATACATTTTCTTGATTATCTTTTTTGCTTTTGGAAATCGATATTTACATTTTCGAAAACCAGATTTGATATATTGGATAAAGATTGAAATGAGAAATTAATACTTTATTTTAAGGACACTGTATACTTCAAGTAAACTCCAAAATCCATGCAATACATACATATTTATAAAAAGTATAATCTGCAACTGATTTAAGAAGAAAATTACTTTAAGACAATAAGTTATAATTCAGTGTTTAGCATCTGTCCATTCGCAAATTTCAAATGTGCTTTTGAATTTCAAATTTTGCAATAATCAATGCCAAAACTATCTTATTTGCTACAAATTGATCAGATTTGTAGTCCACTCCAATAGTAAATAAGATAAAGCAACTTATTTCCTAAGCTTGAAACACATAAAACGTTCTTGATAAATATCACATCGACTGTAACATAAACATGCAGAATGTAAATCCCTACCTTATATTACAGTATAGGACATTTCAAGGACTGAATTTAAATAATAAGTTTTCCAAGTACGTTTCTTATTATTTTCCTTATTATAGAATACAAGTGAAATTTCCATAGGAATAATACAACATGTGATATAAATAACCCAGAGACACATATACATAGTTGTAGGATATAGGGCAGGTAAAGCAAATAACTTCTGATTTTTAAAAAGCATCTATATTCAAATTATTTATTTTTCTAACACCGCAGTAGAAAGTAGATATTTCCTGACGCATTTTGCTATGCAAGCTAAACCTTTACTAAATAAAAAATTCAAGAAACTTTTATTTCAAACACATTACAATTTGTCAACGTAGATACGTATGTAGATCCAGACATGATTCTTAGAAAAAATTCAAAGAATTTTTATTTTATTTGTAATTTCTGCACAAAAAAGATGTTAAGAAAAATTTAGAGAAGTGTGGCAGTTTAATTTTGATATGAATAATTTAAAATCTTATCATACGTTAACTTATATTTTGGCTTTTGTGTATTATTCTTTGAGTACATAGCTGTAAAAACAGGAACTGTTTCTTTTTGGACTCTTAAACAGACCACAAGTAAGTAAAAACACGCAGAGATTATAAGAATGAATTTATTGTAACAAGTAAATGAATGACAAAACAAGTTACTTGAGATACTTGTATTGCTCAATGACATGTAATAAACAAAAATTAAAAATCAAGTTATTTAAGTAATTGTTCATAATCATCACAATTTTTATACCTAAACCCTATTTAGTTCTATAAGTTTATTATTATTATGAGAGGACTCTTCTAATATGACCATAAAACATGGAAATTATTATTAGCACAAAAAATAACTAATCAGTACCCAGACAGCAAAACTTTACTATTTCCTAACAACATAGTAACTGTGTAAAGTAAATGATGTAAAGAAATAGTAAAATAAAAGGTAACTATAAGTTAACTATTGGTTAAGAACGTCCCGGTTTTTGTAACTGTAGAGTTACTTTTAGATTACGTTTGGATAACTATCTGTGGGAATGTCACTAACCCTAGTAATCTTCCGAGCACTCGAAAGTTACATTGCATTTTCTATACCTTTACTATATAGTTACTACTTAGTTACGTTGCTGCTGCCGATGCCGTACGGGTGCTGACGATAAACCGGTCATGAAACTACATAAATTATTTTTATTATAAGTTAATTATTACTACGGCAAATTTCCAGAAATCCAAAAAGTAAAACAAAATTAAAAATATTTTCAACTAATTCGTTTCAGATGATTCTATTATTTTTATTGTTTTTTGGGGGGTTGGAATGTCTCCATGTTCAGGTGGAATGAGGGTTGCCTGACATTTTTTTTATTTAATAGCTTTGTCTGCCTCTGCCACCGGGATTTGAACCTGAGTTGTTGTAGCCCCACCTGGTTCGTAAGTTGTCCTTCTGCCAACTGCGCTAAGCTGTAGGCGCTATTGTGAATACGCATTGAATATATTTATTTTATATCGTCACTAAAACTTTGAAACAGGTCGTTGGAATTATTATGCACAATTTCTCACAGCCATTGTTGACAATCTCTTTTGTACATACTTTAAGGTAGTTTTTGCAACAACCACAAAATTTTTGTTTTTATATTCTTAACCATTTCTTGTGAATAATGCTTTGCAATAATAATTGTTTTTATTTTACATTATTATTGGATTTCGTTGCGCCCAGGGCTAGATTTGTGCTAGAAAACTTACCGTTGGTGATAGCAGCAAATAAATAGTCAAAAAATAGGAATGTTACCATAAAATGTTGTTTTATTGTAATATGACGAGCTTGTGTCTGAAAGTAGGCTTTAAATGCTAATATTACTTTATGGGGACCAAAAGACAGCGCAGTTGCAGCAATGAACATTTTTGGTTTCTCTAGCAAGTAAACTTTCTGTAAATTGACGGTTATATATCTACTAAATATCATACAAACGATTACATCCGGTGTCATAGAGACTAGATTGCAACTATTATATATTTAATTAATCCAAAGATGCCTTGAAATAGTTAATGGAAAGTTATCCAACAGTATGGATGTATAATTATAGTTAACACAACGTTATATTACTGTAAAAGGTAGTAAACTTTTGCTGTCTGGCATAAAATGTAATATAAGAATATGGTTTATTGAAATTCTACACAACTTTTGGTCTCTTTACTGGGCGAACGGTCGACCACTGCCACCAAAACCCCGGGTACCTGCGGCGAGTCCCTTCTGAAGACCGATTTGACCTAAATACCTTAAATTTTTATCTAAACAGCTACAATTTTTATGTTTATTAATTTAATTAAAATATTAATTCATAGTTAAAGTAAACAAGAAACGACAAGACTTACATAGCGTATAATAATAAATGTTTTAATTTGTTCTGTGCCAAGTTAAATATTGCAATAAAAACTTGAATTATTCTTAATTTCATTTATATATATATAATTTGAAGGTATTCTGATTTAAGAAGGTTTTTGCATATTGGAAATTTCTATATTATAAATTATTATATTATATATTAATAATTAATTTGTTGTTGTTGAGAGTAACAGAAAATAATCAGCAAGCAATAGAGTTACTACGAATAGTTGTTTTATTGTAACATGACGTATTCTGTCCTAAAAGTAAGCTTTAATATTTTAATATTACTGCAAAGCTACACTCAGATAGTGCACTTGTCGCAACGAACCTTTTCGGCAACTGACAGTAAGCTGACGGTTATCTGACTACTAAAGAACATAAGAGAGTTTAGTTACGGCTTCATATCAACTAAAACGTTACTACATAGTTACCTGACCCAAAAATGCCTTAAAAATAGTTAAAGAGAAGTAATAGAACGGTATGAATGTAAAATAATAGTTAACAAATAGTAACATTGCTGTAAAAAGTAGTAAACTTTTGCTGTCTGGGTAGGAACCTAACTGTTAAATCTACGACTAGCACTTAAACTACAAGATTAGCAAAATAGATAAATAATATAAGTTATAACTATACATTGGATTAAATGTTTCAATCCTAAATTTGACAGAGAGAGAGAGAGAGAGAGAGAGAGAAATTACAAGTTTATGTTTTTCTCCCTTCTTTAACAAGAATCAAAACATATTTACAAAAAATTAAAAAAAATTTGTTACCACAGGTGGCTAACTTGGAAAATCACAGCTGTAGTATGATTACAGGAAAATTAAATCAACTTTAACATAAAATGTTTAAATATAATATCTAAGCATAACGGTTCCTTGCAAACAACTTTTCTAGATTGAATTTTTCTTTATCTCTAAAAATAAGATAAGTTCACTCCGACATAAATAATTTCAGGTTTTCTGATTTTTATAGCAACCCGTATGTTATATCAAAATTCCAAGTATGGTTATTGGTTAAGGACATTTTAGAATAAGCCCAACTTTTTATGAAGAGTGACTTTTTTCGGTAAAATGTTAAACAAAAAAGTTCACAAGTATAGTTAGGTCCATTCGGGGACACACTGTATATGAGCAATTACATTTAACAACCTTAACTTAACTTAAATAACCAATTATCTCATTTTTAAAATTCTCAGAAATCGTAGATCAAATAATAGAGACCGATAATGTTTTTGAAATAAGAGATAGAAGAATTCTTGAAAAACGAAATAAATAAAAAGAAAAGTAAATAAAAGAACGCGATTTTATTTATCAAATAGTAGCAATCTTTAAGCTATTTATTTATTTATTTATTCATTGAAGAATAGAAAACAAACACAGTTACATTTTTATTAGTTCACTAAAATTAAAGAATAGAAATATTGAATGTTTGACACAGCAATCCACCCAAGCAAAGCTTGTGCGTCGATTGCTGTTTAAGTCTACTTAAACTTACATTAACCTAAGAAATTAACCCGTAGTAGAGTCATTAACAAAAAAAAGAAACAAAAGAAATCTTATTTTTACATTTTATATTTTTGTGACAAAGTTATTCTAGCCATACCAAGAATACATAAATATTGGTTTGCATTAAGTACATCTTCGTTTTTCTTTTAAAAGTTTTTATGTTTTTTATATTTAGAAAATGCTGAGGCAGTAGCTTGTAAAATCTGGGAGCAAGAAAATCGAAATATCTTGTTCCAATGGTCTTTGCGGCAAAAATTGTTGTTGTTGCTATGACTACATACTTAATTATTAATACCCTGTATACACAATAAATATTCTCATTCAATGAACAAACACTTCCCGTTACTCGGGAGCTTCAAACAGACCAACAGACAAACTATAACACTGAACCACATAAAAACATTAATAATCAACCCATACGTATCTATAAGTTCTTGCTTGAATCTATAACTTTAAAATGCTGTTTTGTGGGGTTTATAACAAAGAAACGAAAGAACAAAAGTTTATCAAATGTATATTTATCCAGCAGACATTCCCTGCTTCGCTCGGAAGTGTGACATAGGTTCTTACGGAAAATTAGTGGTTGATTTTGATGTTTGACAAATGTCCTCTAAATTTTATGAACGTGATTACAACAGGGCTGTGTGCAAATAATATGGTCTTTAGTTGCCTAAGTTGCCTAGGGATCCGGGGCATTATAAAACACAACTACTAGTAAACTTCGAGAGGAATTTGAACCGTAACATCCTCTCCACATGCGGCCTTGATGTCTAGGAGCTTTAAGAAGTGCCATTCTTAATCGTCGCGATCTAAAGTACTGGGATCGCAGAGATGATGACATCAGCGCATGATCGTTGTGAACGTTGTGAGAATCAGTGAGTGTTGAAGTTATGTTTTATGTTTGCTAGTTTGTTATTCATTTACAATTTCAATTCTGACTACGAACGTTGATAGTATGAATTACACCTGGTGAATTTATCAAATCGTATTCCAGAAATTCATTGTCTTAGTCGTGCAGACAAAAAGAAGCTGGTAGGTAGGATTTGAAATTATAATTTTTTAAAAGTTATTACCCGGAGAAAATTAGTGGTTGATTTTGATGTTGGAGAAGTGCTTTTGACCAAACATCACGCTTGCAGCTTTTTCCACTTGGGTTCCACGTTGATTATAAGGAAATCACTTTCGCCGTCTGGTACTTTTTTTAGAGGTAAATTAGGAAAAATTCTGTTCTTAGTAATTGATTTCGATGTTCAAAAAATCTTTGATTACAGGAATCACACCTTTTCATTCTCTTGCTGGTGAGATCCCGTTCTTAAGTTGTTGCTTTTGGTGTACGAGGAGGAGTATTCCTACTACATTGTGGATTTCTAGCTCTTCTGCTTAGACGCCACGTCAAGTACTAGTCAGTACACTGGCATTTATTAAAATACAGACAAAAATTAACAAGAAAAGTTATATTAGTATTTAATCTTTATAGAATTAAACTTTGATTTTTGCTGCCTAAAAGTTGAATTTTTTAATGGAACATCCTGTATCTGTTGTTACAATTTAAGAAAGCATAGAACCCACACACCTCTTACAACGAGATAGAGAATGCTCGTTCAAAATATGTAACCAGTATAACCTATTGTTTTGTTTACATCAAGCAAAGCATGCAGAGTGAATTCAGGTTACCAGAAAAATAGAAATTTCAACACGGAAAAAATTCAGGGTTTGGTTATCTACTACATGCATTAAGAGTGATATAAAATGACAGAAAACATAAAACAACTGTTATCCCAGAACCAGTAGCATCGATGCATGTTTAACACCAATTTTAATTTACAATAAAAAAAATTGTTACTAAAAAAATTGTATGAAATAATCACCTCTAAGTTTTAAGATACCGAGATATGAAAATTACTAGATTAAACAAGTTAGTTAGTTAAAAGCACGTCCATAAAAGCACGTCCATAAAAGCACGGCACTTTTACCGCCTTGCCTTTGCAAACGTTGGATAGGGGCTGGTAATACCACATGTCGAAGTTTGAGGCGAACCCTCCTCTACATGCTACTATGTTGGAGGAGAGTCGTGGGGAATCTCCCTATTTCTGGGTTAGTCTCTGCTTCCAAATTTAAATAATTTGTTTTAGGTTAGGGTTGTATCTTTTGCACTGTCTTGGACAGCATTTACATTTACAATTTTATACTCAATTCTGAGTGCTTACAAGACAATAAGGAGAAAATTAACCTTAAACTATTTTTTTCAAGAAATAAGGTAAGAAAAAGTTGTGTAAGTGCAAAGTTTACGTCCAATAACAACATTAGTAATAATAACAAGTACCTGTAAGAATAGTAATTTCTGTAACAATTGTATAGAAAATACCATAACAACATTTTACCCACGCAAAAAGGTATTCTGAATTTAAAACCATTTGCAAAGCTCCTATATACCCATCTTTATATTTAATTCAAATTAAAGCACTGCAGTCGGAAACGTACATTGTGGGTTTAAATTCATTATTCAGCGTGGACAAAATTGATATACACGTATTATACCTAATGTAAACGCAACCTGTAGAATTTCTACATAGTAATATAAAAAGAAAAATTTCATAGGGAATTATACAGTTTTGAAATATATGCAGTTAAACATGTAATATAAAAATAATATATCGTATTATCACTTGACTTAAAAACGCAGGCTTTTCTTCGTTTTTGTAAAAGTAAATAATAAATTTATTAACCAAGCAACATCCTTACATCTGAATAGTTAAACAGGAAGTTTCCCATGCTTCATTAGCGATTATCTTAGGTTAGTTATGAAACTTTCGAGTAAACTTTATCATTTCAGTGGAGCTTCTGCTTCTAGTGAGTTATAATAATAGGTCATTTAGCAGCAACAGTTGCGAGTAAATAAATTAGATGTGAATTGCGCATCAGTCATTATAAGCATGTAAATACTATATTTGCACAACAATCAGTGTAATAAGAGAGTTAAAGTAGCGTCTCGTGCTTGTCACATTAAGAAAAAATGCTTAAAGGACTATAAGCTTTTTTTAAGTTCTAAGCTCTTTAATTTATAGGTATTTACGTATACAGGGTGTTAGTGAACTAATAGTAGTCCGGGAAACTGGTGGTAGGGGACATCAATGCAAACAGAAAAGTCTTATACAACCATGGTGAAATCTCAACGGTTTTCCCAGAAACAATTAATAAAGTTCCAGACTTTCATACGTTATTATTCTATAACTAAGGCAGATTCTACTTTAAGATTTGTTCAGAAGATTGGTCTCACCCAGCCTAATAAAAAAGTATTGTACAATTGTTTTGTAAATTTATTAGTTTAGCCACAAAAGAACAAAATGCATTACGAAAAATGCATGAATGAAATTACTAAAAGAAATGGCAACTCTGCATTAATTAAAAAAGAAATTTCGCTTTCATACTTTCTCTTTCTTTAACCCTAGTCAAGCCAGACATTCCAGTAAATTGCGGGTGGTTTGTTCCTTTTACCGTCAGCTATCTTCTTTTATCTTGGTCAAAGAAGTAAACCCATCTTTGTTCTGCTTTAAGTGCACCCCCTAGGAAGTTTACATACAACGGTATTAGCTTAAACCGAAAAAAAGACAAATTATTTTTACACAAAATACGCTCAAATTCAAAACATCTGAATTTAGAGCAATAATCAAGCTTTTGCAGCCAGCCATGTAATTGCAATCATTTCAGGTTTAGTTTCTTTTTGTGCGCAATGGACGCTTATTACACCCTATTTACAGTAAATGCTAGTACTATTACTTTTCTAACATCTTTATGCAATGCTAACAATTTAGATAAGTTTTAATCAATAAATTTCTTGACATGCGAAGGTGAGTGTAGGGATTTTTTAAGAAATCCCATTTTTCTAAAAAAACACGTACTCCTTAATGTCAAAGAATTATTTAAAAACTTCTGGTATTAGCATAAAATAAAATAATAAGCAATCCAAACAGCAATTAAGCTTGTATTGTTTTCCAATAGTCATTTTTCGGTAATCACAATAATCCACTTTTTGTCTAAGTATTTCAATTTATACACTCTATTATTAATTGTGTAAAAATCATTTGAAACTTGATTATGTTCTTGCAGTGTTAATTTACATAAAAAGTGATTTTTGTTGAATGATAGTTTCCAGGATAATCTAACATCAAATTAGCTACAAGTAATTTTTTTAATTTACTTTTTCAATTATTTCCTAAAAACCAGCATTTAACAAAAACTACCTTTTACGTAAATTTGCATTACAAGAGTCTAGTTTTAAACAATTTGTACAATACCGTTCTGTTGCTTGAGCAACTTCTTCAAAGAAGTAACAACCTACACCCCTTTTGAAGTAGGTACAACAAACAGAAGATTATTTACGGTTTTATGACAAAAGATTCATCCCAGGTAAAACTTCTTAGTAAACTGAACTCAACTTTCTAGTGATTTATTAGGGAGTATCTAAAATAAATTTGCAAGAACCTATAATCAAGGTTTTAGTGCGACAACGTTGCCAGATAGTGCTGGTTGTTTTTCACATTTTCTCGAAAACGGAGCAAGATAGAAACAATTGTTACTAAGCTTTTCTATTTCAAATGACTTTTCCTGTCACCTGTTTCACGGAGTACTAGTAGTTCACTAACACCCTGTATATTTACTACAAATGACTTGTCTTTTTACTCCTCCTGTGTTTACAATCCATGTAAATAAATATATCTGTTTTTATAAAAGTTTAATATTTTATTGTACTGTTTAGAAAATGGTAAAAACTTTCACAGTGGATTATTTTGTACTGTTAAATCACTATCACATTAACAATATGAACTACCGAGAGTTGAAGGGAATGATGCAGTGGATATACATAAAAAGGTAAAACAATAAAGGTGAAACACAAGATTACCCAAAAAATAGTAACTCATTGATTACTTAGTGCACGGAACTCATCTGATGGAAGTTTCAAACTAGACAACGTTTCGCAATACATGTAACAATACGAGTTCGAGTAGGTATATCAAGCAATTCCAACCATCCGAGCTGTAATATCTTTTTGTATTTACGAAATTTGTGTGTTTTACGGTATGCTAATATATGTATTAACTTACCTTGATCTTTTATTGTTTTGTGACCATACTGATTTAATTATAGGGAACAACTGTCAAGGAACCAGTGGCGCCGGCTCACTCACACGAATACCTAAAGCTAAAGCTAAGGCTAACTTAACAAAAATACAAAGCTCTTAAAGAATTAAATTTCGCGCATAAATAGAAAAGATCATATACAAAATAGGTATGCTATCTGAAATGCTAACTATTCTACAGTCGAAGACGGGTCGTGGGCTAATAAAGCTTAGAGCAAGCGATATGCGGTAGTAGTTCTTAAAGTTAATAGGGCACCAGCTGTAGTTGTATGACGATGACCTAGTTTTGAATAGAAGACCCTACAGTTGATCTTCGTATATAGGTCAATAGGCAAGATATTAGCCAGGGTCGAACCACGGGTTCGAATATTACACAAGAAAATAAAATAGAAACTGTACTGCACTCTGATAAGATACTTAGTGTCATAAAGTAAACTTAAGGTAAGGTATTCGTGTGAGTGAGCCGGCGCCACAGGTTCCTTGACAGTTGTTCCCTATAATTAAATCAGTATGGTCACAAAACAATAAAAGATCAAGGTAAGTTAATACATATATTAGCATACCGTAAAACACATAAATATACAAGAGAAGGTTACAGCAATTCGGTTACACAATTGGAACATAACACACTCCTGTATAAACAGTTAAAAACATATAAATAAAAAACGCAAAACAAATAAATATACGGTAAACAAGACTGGACGAAACGTATCTGTATTTACGATTTAACAATCAAGCAGGGTACATTCAGTGCAAGGAAGCCAAAAGACATACATAAAATGAAATAACCGTAAATATTTGGGATAAGATTCGTTGATCTATTACGATAGAAGCATAAATAATAACAAGAATAAATGAGGCAATAGGTAATGCGAAGCTTAGCTTTAAAATCTCCACCTGCAGCTGTTGTTGCATAGAGCCGAAGCTCTCGATCATAAAAATAGATAAATAATATATTAAGCCAAATACCATAATTAAAGTTATTGTTAGACAGTCCAAATAAAGTTATTGAATAACAAAGCGTTACGTAAATTAACTTTAGCATGTACAAACAATAAAAGTAAATGCTAATTACATACAAATCTTGTTCATAAAGAGTAAACAAATAAAAATTATCGAAATTCAGAACAAGGCAGTTACGTTATAATTCGACATGTAATCTAATTTACTATGCGCAAATAAATTTAGCGGTCCTGTCACCACTGTGAACGGTTCAACAGGTTTTTCGCTAATAGCAACTGGTGTTTTTCACCAGTTCTAGACGATCGGTGGTGCGAAGATAAAGTTGTAGATAATGTTTGCAAATAATTGCCACGACCAATTGGCAATTGGGGTTTGCCAATAATACTTCTTCATGGAAAAAATAATAAAAATAGGTAGTGATACTCACCTATCAGGAAGTAATCCCATTATAAGCGAGATCAGCTGTTACGATTGGGTGCACTGAACTCGCGGCACCTTTGCACAACTTATATTACAGCGATAACACATAAATATGTACAGGTTTGGGCGTTTTTCTCACACGGACGGTAATGCGATATTTTAATTAAGCTATAGAATATCTTAGTAGAGTACGGCAGTACGAATCTCTTATAAAAATACGATAATGAACTGAACGGTAGAATGGGAGTTCACTTATAGGATTTACTGAAGCGGTCCGCTGGTAGGTAAAGTGTTGAAGGTACGAGAATACGGTATTTGATACATCCGGACTTACCGGGTATTATCATTAATTGATAGGTCGAATACAGAGTTCAATCGCGCAATTTACACTCGGGTTTTGCACCTTATTAGAAGTATCGGCTTCACGGTATTACGCGAAATTTCTTAAGTTCCAAATACTCACTAGAGTTAACACAGCGAAAGCGTGTTGACTTGACCCTCAAGAGGGTTGAACTAGCAGATAATTGGTTATAGAAAGAATCGTATGTTTAGACAATTCAATCAACTATTGCAAACAGGGCGGGACATAAAGAGAATTTGCATCTTGCATATGATGTTTGCAGGAACCATAAATCTTACTTATGCTTGTCAAGCTGACAAAATTTATAGCTTTAGGGGTAACAAAACTATCAGATAAGGGTTCGAATTTCTTCAAAATGGCATAAATGCAACGAGAGAAATAAGCATTTAGAGGTAGAATTTGCCTCTAATTTAATATTTAAGAAACCAGTTCACAAAGAGTAGCAGAGAATTTTAACGTTCTCACGACATACATTTTGTTAATGTCAGGGGTATTAAACTAAAGATTTTTATATTAGAAAAAGACGTTAAACTTAATTTTAAAAGGAACTAATATATTTACAAGGCCGAAAAGATTTGAAACAAGAAAGCGATATATTGTTATTTATAAAACTAACACACTTCCTGTTAAGGAGAACGACAACGTGATGCAAACAGACTTACAATCAGTGATGATAATGTCAAATATTGACTATCCACATTTCTCCTAATTCATACTCATAAAATATTATAAAAACATCTGAGAATGCAAAGCATAACCACAACGAACTCCGTTTTGTTACTTTTTTCAGATTTCGGCAGTCATTTTGACCATGTGCCCGAGGTGATATCAAAAAACTAAAAGTACACGTTTGTTTTATTCTTTGATGTAGAATACGATTCTAAAGTAAAAAAAATTTTTTTGAAAATTTTTCAATTTTTGGCCGCCATTTTATTAGTTTTTTCAGACTTCGGCAGCCATTTTGACCATGTTCCCGAAGAGTTAGCAAAAAACCAAGATACCACATTGTCTTTAGTTTTTGATGTAGAATCCAAATCTGAAGTCAAAATTTCAGAATTTGACAAACAATGCGAACATACAGACATACAGACAGACAGACTTCGCAAATTCAGTAACGACTCCTTCGGAGTTCGTTGAAAATGAAATGCACATGATTATTGCTTGCATCGTTCTTTTAAGACCAATTAATAGTTGAAGTGTCCTCTCTATTGTTATTGGTTCCAAGGAAAAACTACTTCCTAGCTGATCTAAAAGTATGTAACATATTTTAAGTTATCGTCAAAAGATAAACTAAGACTGATCAATCTTCAGGCTGGTAGAAAGGTTAGATAAGTCGGATAAATAGTCTGACTTTTTGTACCGCACTGAGGACGGGTTGTACTTGTAAATTTTAGTCAAGTTGCAACTGCATGAACAGGATTATTATTTATTAATTGGTAGGTATAGGTAATTCATTCATAGCAGATGCGGTGTTCGTGGTTTCTATTACCGAATTTTTTTCTAACAACCACAACCCTGTATACGAGGCAAAATCAGATTCTGCAGGAGCAGAAAAATAATCTGAAAATGTCGCATAAGGTAGAAAAAAGACCAAAAAGAAAAAGCTCTAAAAAGACACAGATCCTACGCTATAGGCAATCCTACAAAATAGAAATATTTTCAAATCTTACCGAGATAGAAGTGAACTTGTATTCTATTAATAAATGGAATTAACAAACTACTGCAATTAAACGTTTGTCTAAGAGGAAAACATATTTGAAAAGATCTAAATTGATTAATAAGCTACCACATTCCTAATATACGAAATGTATAAATCCCAAAAGGAAGCGAGAAAGGAAAAGGAAAACTATATCAAAACTTCTCAATTAATTGATTTCAAATTAAAGGAACCTGAAATTAATCTGTGAATATTCACTCCGTTTACGATAATTATCGATGATAAAACATACGTTGTCAAGAATGATCAGGCTTTTAAAAATGTAATGAAATCCTGTACTTGAATAAATTGTAATAAAATTTTAACATATACGAGGAAATATTATAAAGTAAGGATATTTTCTTCTATTTTTATTTTGACATCATAATCTTGAGGTTAGTACCATTCGATTAGCATTTAAGAATGCCGTAAACCAATGTGGTGATGTTCTCTCCAAAGATATCTTGAATTAATATATCTTATGGGAATACCGATGGTATTCATAGAAGCCCGTCTTACGGAAGCGATTGGATGGTACTGGTTCTCGCAGGCGATGGTGTGGCCTCCATGATAATGTCGATGAAGTAGCGAAAGAACATATTAGACGAGAGATGTGAATGTACTGGTAGATGGTGGTGATCAAAAAAAAGCTAATTTCCAAAATCCCACTTCGCATTTCTCGCTACGGGTGTGAGTGCGGTGTCGGCTGGCCGAGGAATCTTCAGGTAACCATAACGCGCCGAACATCAGGAGCCCCAAACACGAGAATGAGACGAGGGAAACAGAAGGGCGTCGCAGCCAGCAGAGAGTCGATGTAGCGATTCCTCATTTTTTTAGTTCATAGCCTTGACAAATTCTTTATTTTAATTTTGAAAATTTAGGTTTTTGCTTATTTAGACTTTATTTCTTGTTTAGAGTTATTTGTTTTTAATATTGCAGTTTTGTTTATGTTCTTATTTCATAATAAATTTTTATATTCCCACCTCCACATGCGCAGGTTGCAGACTTGTGACGGGGAGTAGACAATGCGCGGCCAAAAGTTCATCTCTTCATCACAATGATGAACTGTCCAACTAGATTGGTTACCATATTTCTTATATCTTCCGGACAACACACGACACTGATGTGAGTGAACACATCGCATAGTATATGTTTATGACCTTTATCATAGCCTCTCCTTAGAGATTAGTTTTGATTAGTTTTGCTTTTCCTTTACATACAGTTATACGCTCGTGGTGCATATTATAAGTATAGCTTTTTGCATAGATAATGTCGCAATACATTCTCTTAATGAATGAATTGGTCAAACACACAAAATCTGATTTAGCATTAATTGCATAAAATTTGTTTCCTAATAGCCTATTACACGACTATGGATAATTAATACGAAATTAGATTTCGTATATTTAGTTAATTGCTTCATTAAAGAAATTATCTGTGACATTATTTATGCAAAAAGCTGTACATACTATTCGTACATTTCGTTTTCCCGCATTTCTCTTATTCTTTTACCACGTTTCATTTTATTTTTCCTTATTTTATTATATTCTCTTTTGTGCACACTTTTTTGTAGTGGAAGCGTATTATAAACACTAACTCGTAGAGTAATTGAATTGTATAATAAATTATCCGTTTAATTATTGAAATTATTATTATTATTAACTAATATTGGAAAAATAATAACCTGAATACAGATTCACAATTAAATAGTAACTTCTACTAAGACAAATCATACTGTGTAAGTGAGCGCAATACTCAGTTTCCCTTCTAATTAAACAAGTGTTATGTAAAATGGTAAACGTGAAACTCTAATTAAACATTACACACATTTCAGAACGAAAACTTTGTCAAACTCGTTTTCTCTTATTATTGAAATAGATTAGGGGTTCACTGAATAAGGAAAGTTTGGAAGTTTATAATCTCTGTAGGTATTTCCGAAAATTAATAAAAATTCCACTTTTCTCCCTCGTGTATTCTGAATTTTAGATAATACTCGTAATCGCTTTTTAAGAAACTTTCTTTTACTTATCTTCTTCTCAGTTAATATTTTTAATTTCTGTGTCGAAGATTCTCACAAATTCTGTTAAATAACGTTCATGACGATGACCCTTTTGAAAATAAAAGAAGATGTAATTTAATAATTTTCTTAATTAGGTGTGTAAGTGAAAGAAATAATTTTCTCTAACGTGCAAAATTATTGAATGAATGGACCGTAAATGATTATTACGGTTTACTTGTTAAGTGGCTATTAAAGTTTACAAATTGTAACAGGTTAATGAAAGTCACCGAATAATTCTTCGTGTCTGTTCTTCAGTTTGCACGAAAAATGTGTCCAAAGAAAGATTAAAGACAACAAGGGTTACACGAATGTGAAGGACCTTAAGTGAGAAAGAATAGTGCAATGCGGTTAAAATAAGCGATTAGTTTTCTAAGTTCATTACAATGTAGCAAACAGATGTGGAAAATAAAGAAAGAAATATTATGTATGTAGTGCAATTAAACCTAACAGTTCTTGAAATATTCTTTGTATCACTCTGTGAATGAGAAAGAAAACATTTGACATTGAATAAAGTAAAGCTGATTTTCTCTAGCGCTAGCGCAGTTACATATTAATGATTAATGAATACTGAGCCTCTTAACGTGTTATACATACCTACTAATTTGAATTACAATAATGGAATCAATGACTAGAGTGTCGCTTTAATTTTTAGTACACTACTTACATAAGATTCTTATACTACTGTGTTAACATCTTCTTATGACAAGGAAAGTATGCTATTGCTATACTATGCTAAATACTTAGTATGTATTGAACTCTTATTCGTACAATGAAATAAAGCCAGAAAGCTATTCCAACCGAATCAAATACATGAAAAGTTAATAAAAGTGGAAGGAACAATAACAAAGTTTCCAAAGGGATTTGATTTAGGTCAGATAAATTCCCACAGGATTCAATATGACTTAAAAAAGTAAACGATACACATAAGGAAGTAACATAGGAGATAACATATTTTCAGTAAATTTTAACTTCGTTTTGTTTACTATATGCATTATAAAGTGTACTTGAACCTGCGTTGCTGAGAAAACTACTGTAGCAATAATAAGATCGGATAAATGCAAGCAGTCCGTGTTTTGGGAAAATTTATAAAGCAATATATATCCAAATTGTGCAACAATATATGCAAAATATGCCTAAAAAAGAATCTATTTTAATTGATATCAAAAATATGGTCCGTGTTTTATTGAAGTTTATAACGTACAACAAAGAGATAAATAACCAATAAGTAAAAACTGGTTGTGTGTGGGGTTTAAACGCTTTTAAAAAACGATACTTTTTGGAAAAGAAAACAAGTAAAAAGTTAAAGTATACAAATGTATATACGTATTTTCAGTAAAACAAGTACTGCGTGGGAATAAAATTCAACAACTAGCTACATTGTAATAGAAGACGAAGTTGACTTGCGGCGAACAACTGTTTTTCTATGTAAATACACTGAAAATTAAAAAACATTCTGGAATTTACCGTAAAATATACTAAATATGTGGTAAAAGAAAAAAATATGAACAAGTATGCAGAAAACAAGTAAAATATATAATCCGAGCTTTAACAAAAACACATTTCGATGTAGACATAATGTATTTACATATTCAATGTATTACTATAGAAAATATGAGGACACGCTAGAAGAAGAAGAAGAAGAAGAAGAAAAGTCAGAAAAACATCAAAAATTAGTCATTTTATGATATAATAATTACTCTTTTTTCATAAATTCATTTTAAAAATAAGCTGTGAATGAGAATAAATTAAATTTTAATTTATCTATTACCTAAAATATTTAGCGGTTTATGTTGTAATTAATAATTCTTTAAATAATCACGAGTTCAACGGGCGCAAAATTAAAATAAATCCATAAATTGCAAACTAATATTATAGCTTTTTCAGCTTTAAATCACCACACGAAATGGCCCTATCTCGTCAAGCAACTAATTTTGTATACCAATAAACTTTAATGATCATTTTATTGCAGTAGCCCATTACGGCAGTGAAAATGTTAGCTCCTAACCTTAAATGGGTTGCTTTTATAAACCAATCAGACTTTTTATGTTTATGCTTACAACGCGTCCAAAACAGTTATTTTTGCACTGATTTTATTATTTCTAGTAATATTACATAAAAAACTAAAATAAAAAATCTAATAAACAGAAACATGTAGAAAGAAATTATTACCTAAATAGTTTGTGCCCTCAGGAATAGACACGTTAATTTTAAGCTTCTCATCATATCAATATATCTAATGTAGAAAAGTCAATTTCTAAGCAAATCTGCACACCTAATACAAAATAGTATGCACTTTCGTGACTACCACCAGAGTTGTCAGCATAGACGAATAGCTAAATAATACAAATACTAAGTAGTTTAGGCTTCAGTGACGGTTAAAATAAATTTATATCCCAACCTAGAAATGAACTTACCGCATTTTCACTTTCCTCTTTACCAATGAAATCAGAAGCTGTATCGGTTAAGTATCGAAACCGGGCCTCCCGCGTGGCAGGCGAGCATTCTACCACTGAACCACCGATGCCTTTGTCTGTAGTTAGAAGGAGAGAAAGCTAATTACAGTTTGAATTTACCTTCCCCTTTAATAGTAAAATCAGAACCTGTATCGGCCGGGAATCGAAACCGGGCCGCTCGCGTGACAGGCGGGCATTCTAGCACTGAACCACCGATGCCTGTATCTGTAGTGATGGAAGAGAGGCTAATTACAACTCGAATGTCTCTTCCTCTTTAATAATAAAATCAGAAACTAAATCGGGTGGGAATCGAAGCCGGACCGCCCACGTGGCAGGCGACCATTTTACCACTGAACCACCGATGCCTGTGTCTGTAGTTAGAAGAAGAGAAAGCTAATTACAGTTTGAAATTACCTTCCTCTTTAATAATAAAATCATAAACTGTATCGGCCGGGAATCGAACCCGGGCCGCACGCGTGGCAGGCTGGCATTCTACCACTGAACCACCGATGCCTGTGTCTGTAGTTAGAAGGGGAGAAAGCTAATTACAGTTTGAATTTACCTTCCTCTTTAATAATAAAATCAGAAGCTGCATCGGCCGGGAATCGAACCCGGGACGGCCGCGTGGCAGGCGAGCATTCTACCACTGAACCACCGATGGCTGTGTCTGTAGTTAGAAGGAGAGAAAGCTAATTACAGTTTGAATTACATTCCTTTTTAATAATAAAATCAGAACCTGCATCGGCCGGGAATCGAATCCGGGCCGCCCGCGTGGCAGGCGAGCATTCTACCACTAAACCACCGATGCCTTTGTCTGTAGTAATGGAAGAAAAGCTAATTACAACTAGAATTTCCCTTCCCCTTTAATAATAAAATCAGAAACTAAATCGGGTGGGAATCGAAGCCGGACCGCCCACGTGGCAGGCGACCATTTTACCACTGAACCACCGATGCCTGTGTCTGTAGTTAGAAGAAGAGAAAGCTAATTACAGTTTGAAATTACCTTCCTCTTTAATAATAAAATCATAAACTGTATCGGCCGGGAATCGAACCCGGGCCGCACGCGTGGCAGGCAAGCATTCTACCACTGAACCACCGATGCCTGTGTCTGTAGTTAGAAGGAGAGAAAGCTAATTACAGTTTGAATTTACATTCCTTTTTAATAATAAAATCAGAACCTGCATCGGCCGGGAATCGAACCCGGG
>VTPC01090737.1:105655-151590 GCA_011009095.1 Ignelater luminosus
TGAACCACCGATGCCTGTGTCTGTAGTTAGAAGGAGAGAAAGCTAATAACAGTTTGAATTTACATTCCTCTTTAATAATAAAATCAGAACCTGCATCGGCCGGGAATCGAACCCGGGCCGCCCGCGTGGCAGGCGAGCATTCTACCACTGAACCACCGATGCCTGTGTATGCAGTGATGGAAGAAAGCTAATTACAACTCTAATTATGCTTCATCTTTAATAATAAAATTAGAAACTGCATCGGCCGGGAATCGAACCCGGGCCGCCCACGTGGCAGGCGAGCATTCTACCACTGAACCACCGATGCCTGTGTCTGTAGTGATGGAAGAAAAGCTAATTACAACTTGGATTACTGTTCATCTTTAATAATAAAATCAGAAACTGCGTCGGCCGGGAATCGAACCCGGGCCGCCCGCGTGGCAGGCGAGCATTCTACCACTGAACCACCGATGCCTGTGTCTGTAGTGATGGAAGAAAAGCTAATTACAACTTGGATTACTGTTCATCTTTAATAATAAAATCAGAAACTGCGTCGGCCGGGAATCGAACCCGGGCCGCCCGCGTGGCAGGCGAGCATTCCACCACTGAAGCACCGTTGCCTGTGTCTGTGGGTTGAAGAAAGTCCTACATCTCGTAGCTTTCACAATCTTCCGCAAGAAAACCATGAATCCATTACTGAATTAGAGATACTTGTGATTGTTATTTGACACTCTACACTTGGTAATTCTGACTGAGCTGTAGTTGTATCGGTAAGATGGCTTTAGGGTTCTAGCTTCTAATGAGTTGGATTGGTCTTGAGTTTCTACGTTTAGTGTTTTAGAATGCTGTGTGAAAGTTACTGTAATTGCTTGGTTTATGTTTAGTATTATACTTTTGTGTACACATATTTGCATTCTTATTTGGTTGGATGTAAAATTTTAGTTTGTGTCAATTAATTTTTTATTTTATGTTCTTATTGTCTAGATAAGTCGAATGAAACTTTTCAAAAGAATTTGTCTTGATACAAAATTAGATAATTTATTTTAGGAATAAATAATGTAAAAATTTAATTTAATTGCCGTTAGTAAACTTTGTAAAACGGAAATAAAATGGTAGGTAATTATCTAGAAGGGTATATTATACGCTTTACTAGGTATTAGGTGATTTGTTGATTACATCTGTTTGTGCCTAAGCTGCATATACCTTGTTACTTCATTTAATTGCTGTTCTAGGTAATAAATAGTAAATAGAGAGAAAATATTAGTATATTGTTTAACAATTTTGTAACTTGATCTGATAAATCGCTATTACAGCTTATCATATGTATACAATTAATTGTTGGTAATTGGTAGTTTGCTAGTTTGCTTTAATCCGTCTCGGCAGTATATAGATTTAATGAACCATAATAAGGAAGAAAATTAAATGATAACTTTTCTGAACTGCTGTTGTTAATAACTCATTAAGATAGTTATTTTCCTGTTTGCAACTAATATTAAAGTAAAACTATATCTAAGAGAAATCAGCTTTTGAGAGAGAATGAAGTTACTCGAAAGGGCGTGCCTGTTAGCTAAGGGAAACCTATTCACGAGTGAAACAGGCTTTGTCGAATACGAATCTCAATTCTATTCGGGCGAATTTTGTACTTGTAAATTGAGGTTCTATGACAAGCCTTTAATAAAAGATGTCTTATTAGTTGTTACTGTTGTCTCTTATGTATTGGAAATTTAGGGTTAGTTTATGTTAAATAGAACTTTAATCCTGAATTAAAATAGAAAAATTATTTACCTGGCTTTTAAATTTTTATGATCCGCTGTTAAACTTTAAACGAGTTACACACGTTTTTAAAGTTACGTTACGTGCAGCTATACATACGTTAGGTAAGTTTTCAGGTATGCTATCATAACCTGCAGAAAAAAACCACCTTGAAGCTTTATTCATAAGAACTACATACTAACTGAAAATTGTATAAGGTTTTCCTCATTAGTCTTGTATTTAATTAACGTACATCCCTTCGTTTGATGAGTTTTTGTTTCACTGTTCGCAAAAAGCACCCAAAAGGATTTTTGAAGAGAAACACGCTGGAGTTATTTTTAGATTCATATCTTGAATGTACTTTTTCTTGCTTTTTAATATCTTAGCAGGTGCTGTAAGAAGGTATTAGGTTGTAAGCTTTTGTTCGAAGTACATTTACTAGTGTGTTTCTACATAAAGATGTGTAAAGAACTTTCTTAAGTAGTTCAGTGCACTGAAACAAAGATCTTTGTCCTATGCTAACAAAACGTGTACGCAAGTGTGTGTACAATTGCGTTTTACATCTAGTATGTGTTATTTAGTTAATAGTGACATAGACTGAGAATTAGAAAGATACTTTTGTTTGTATTTGTACTTTGTACTCTTTTATTTTTCTTTGTCTAGTCGAACTTGCAATTATTAAACTCAGTTATATTTAGGTAATTGCAGTATTTTTTTCCTGTGTAATCAAAATAAGATTTCTATAGTAATAACTCCTTTATTTATGATAATAAAAGAAGTTCATTAAGTTTATCAATTTTGCAGGAGTTTAAAACACGTTCAGAGATCAGCAACAGTATTTGTAAGTAATAAATACTTTATGTTAAGTGTAAAACCAACATGCACCAATCCTTATTTAAGTTCCTTTTTACAAGAAACAGTAAAATGCAAACTTTCTTTTTTATATCCACGTCGTAAAAAAGACCTTTCTTTGACACACTTCTATAGTTAACTTTTACAAACTATTTGCTTCGAGGAAATCCTGACGCGTAAGCAGAACTGACTACATATTTAATTAGGACCCTGGCATGAATCATAAAACAAACGCTACAATAAAGTTAAACTTCAGCCTTGGTTAGTTTTCGACATCGTAATTCTGTAGCTGTAAAGCTATTTGATGATACGTACAAAATCTTGTAAGATTTATTCTAATTTTAAAGCTTTCTTGAGGTTACTATCTGATTACAGATATTTTACATGAGCTTTAAAAGAAGTAAACACTAATAAACTATAATAATTCAAAGGAAAATTTTAAACGAATTTGTGTGAGTTTATGTAGTGTATCGAACAACAATGCTGCGCAGTCATAAAAACTAAACATTACTGAAATAAAGTGGTAATAAATAGGTAATATACACGCTTAATCTTTTAGAAGACATTTGGAGCTTTAAATGATAGTTAAACAATAAAGTTGATGACATGTTCTATATACTGTAAAATCTACTTTAGGATCAAGAATACCCTTAAACCTATGTTTAGCTGTCAGATGTACGTAAATCTTTCGAACTAAATTGTTAGTTTATTCAGAAGGGAAAAGGTTAGTGTAACTAAAATGAAATTTACGGTTGGCATCAGATGTAAGCAATAATTAAGGAAAAATAATATGACAAGAAAAACAAAAAAATATAGGAAATAGTTATTTTTCTACAACCGCCAAAAAAAGGTTAGATTTAAGCATCGCCAAGGATACTTTCTTCACATGGGAGCAAAATGTACAGGGTCGCTAAAAAGTATGGAAACACGTTACCTCCGCAGAAACGGTAAGAGATAGACAAATGAAATTTGGAGAGCTTAAAGTAGGTATTTTTTTCCATGTTCTGCGAAGGTAATTAAAAACGAATCTTCAATTGTTTTTTCGTACGGCCGCCATATTGGATTTTTTTAAATGAAACATCCTGTATATGACCCCATATTTGGACAGCAATTTTGAAGACAAATGCAATGATATAAGAGTTGCTATGTTTATCTTGAAAGGTTTTGGAGATAATCGCTATTCTTTTGTTTAATAGTAAAATCCTTGACGAAAGAATAGCGATTATCTTCAAACCCTTTCAAGATAAGTATAGCAACCCTTATATCACTGAATTCGCCTTTAAAATCTCTACCGAGATACGGAGTCGTATACAGGATGATCTGTTTAAAGAAATTTAAGATGGCGGCCGTACCAAAAAGCAATTAAAGTTGTGATCTTAACTCTCTTCGCAAAACATGGCAAACAATACCTGCTTTAAGATCTCCAAATCTCATTTGTCTAGTTCTTACCGTTTTTGCAGGAGCAACGTGTTTCCACACTTTCTAATAAGGAAACCCCTGACAAAACAATAGCAATTATCTCCAAACCCTTTCAAGATAAGTATAGCAACCCTTATATCATTGAATTTGTCTTCAAAATCGCTATCCAAATATATGGTCATATACAAGATGTTTCATTTAAAAAAATCCAATATGGCGGTCGTATGAAAAACAATTGAAAATTTGTTTTTAGTTATCTTCGCAGAACATGACAAAAAATACCCACTTTAGGCTCTCCGAAGTTCATTTGTCTATCTCTTACCACTTCTGCGGGGGTAGCGTGTTTCCATACTTTTTTAGCGACCCTGTATCTTTTACGCCCATGTGCACAAAAAAATATGTTTCACGCACATGGGCGAGAAAAAAACAAAAATGACACATTAGGTGACTGCTTATTTTTGCATTTTGCATTTTTATCGCACACTTGGTTTGTATAATCTACTTCAGAAATTCATATAATAATGTTTGAAGGTTGTAGAAAAAATGTTGTTTGCATGTCGTGAGCAAACTCAGTGATTTTTTGGCGCATTCGAATGACTTTTTTGCCATTTTCGTGCGCTACAAAAAAACATTGATTTCCTGCACTTAATACAAAAAATAAATTATTACCAAAACCAAGCGGGATAGATAGATAGATAGATAGATAGATAGATAGATAGACCTGACGTAGTTAGTCCTAAATCAGAGAACTCTGCACGAATCGGCATCATAGACACAATCCTGCCTAAATAAACTAGATGAACTCTCAAAATTGACTCATCATATTTAATTCGTTTGAAACTGTTGCCACATGTTAAAAGGAAGGCCCAACCTGGAGCGAATCCTATCTTTGATTTAGACCGATGAAGCAGTTAAGGCAAGTTTTCAAATATAAATATGGTATTTCTTTAAATTATTCTGTGTAGAAATTTCAGTACTGATACTTTACAGTTGCATTAATTGTAGTTAATTCGATAAACATGATGAAGAGCCTAGGTACCTAAGAAATCTAAACAGAACAACCCTGACTTCCACTGATTGCTTATTATAATATGTTAACAAATGTAACAAGACATCTTGTGAACACAAATGCACTCATTTATTGTTATTATATCAAATCTATATATATTATGCTATCTCATGGTAGTAATAAATCGGTAAATATAAGCGTATCAAAAGAATAAAAATAAAATCAATACGCAAATATCTACCTAAAAATAACCCTAACTTATTGCAAATTAGACTAGAAGCTCAATCGACTGAAATTTTATTTATGAATATATGACGCATTTATGTAACATTTTTATTTCTCTTGTCAAACTGCTACATTACATTCTGTAAATGCTGGTTCATGCATGTACAGAGATACTTAAATCAGATAACTCAAGCAGACTAGTATATTTCTATTCAAAAGACAGGTATCTTACATTCAGAATCTAGACTTTACAGTCACGTCATGCAAAATTATTTAAACATATCAATAAATAATGAATTAAAGATTAATTATGTAGGATGTTAAGTAACATGTAGACGATATTTTACGAATAGATTTTTTTGCAAAAGATAAGGTTAAAAGCACTGTTTTTGAGGTACAAGATGTTAGGGAAACTCCACTGCTGAGGAAGGTATTCATCTAAAAAGTTACAAGGCAGTAGATGCCATATTGTAGCAACAACCATGTGATAATTTTATCTCAAAATGCTATATGCCGAATGATCCCCGCTCTATACCTTCACCTCTGACAAAAATAAACAAAGGAATGGAATTCTAGAACCAACAGAAAAGTTTTAGTAACGACGCGACGCAAAGAAATTCACTTCAATATTGTGCATTGTTCCGAAGATATTAGAAATATGAGAAATCTCTAATAGAACTTTAACATGTTAAGTGTTTTGTAGTAGCTTAAACTATTTAAAGCAAAACAATGATTGCCCGACTTTGAACAGTACCCATTTCTCATCATATGCAAATATATTTTAAAACCAGAAATGGTGTGATCGCATTAAAATAAATTAGCAACAAAGATGAGTAATTGATGTTATGCAGTATTGTATACTGCACGGTAATAAATAAATAAATAAACAAGTTTGAAATATACGGAAAAACATGTTATATTAATTATACATGTTTTGAAAAATTCAAATTTGTTAAGTTTTTGATTAAGTTAATAATAAGATTAGTCAAACCTATAAAAAATGCTACAAAATGGTTCTTCTTCAGTACTGTAGCTTTTCTGGTGAAAAGTTGTGGTTAGTTTAATGTTGAATTATCAACGAAAAAATTAATTTCTATTCTAAAACAATCTAAAATCCTGTAACTGAAATATTAAATATGCATTTTTGATTACAATAAGGGTTAAGAGCAAAATACAATACATACCCCATATACAGAATGAAAATGCGAGATAAAATTAATTAAATTACTTTATATGGAATGTGTTATTGACATGATTATAAAGTTGAAATCTGTTTTAACATTAAAGTTTCCGAAGTCTGTCTATGATTAAATCTGCCGTTGGGTTTAATATTGACAGAAATCCTGAAAAACACATAAAAAGCAGGACAGCTGCATCTTGAAAATTCAGATATTTTATAATGTAGTGTCAGTAAAATTCTATAAAATCAATTATGTTTTTGAAACCCTCTTTTCATTGATATCCAGACCCAGATGTTTACAAGATTTTAATATTGTCCAAGTAAGTAGTACTTTATTTACAAATATTGTAAAACTTTTAATTATTAATTTAAGTAACGTTTTACAAAACGGCATTGATTCATTTAAAGGGCTCATTTAGTGTTTGCTTCACAATTAGGGCATATTAGAAAAAAGGGATTGAATGATATTTACATAAATTAAGTTCTTATATGCGTCGTTGATCCAAACTCAGATAACTAGCAAATTGAATTTTAAATTTCAAAGAACTTTAAAAATGAAAAAACTCTGATGAACTTTTGCTAATATAACAGCCTAAAGCACAATAAATATTTATTAAAAAATTATATTGATTGGTGCTCAGTAATCAGAAGGTCAATTGTGGTAACTAATATTTTTCATTACATTTGTTAAATTGTCAGCCGTGGCAACTGCTTTATCAAAGTATGCACGTATTTATGTTTGTTCTTCAATGGATTATTCAATATAACACAGGTAATCGTAGATTAGTTGTTATCATTTTGTTGAACAAGTCTAGCGGTTAAATTCTCCCAAAAAATACGTATAAAGATAATACTTAAAAGAGAGAGGTTTTTATAATATAATAATCCGCGAAAATTATTTTTATGGGAAAGAGAAAAAAAAATAAACCTAAAAAATTTATGGTTCATAAAATAAACGTCGACGCCTCTAGCATCAAAAGTATCATAAATGTCGAATGGTTTAGTTTTTCGTAATAAACGGTGCTGCTATGGAAATTCTCGTGTTAATAGGAAGAGCTACCAGTTGAATTTCCTTTAAAATATAATACTTTGTACGAGTTACTCGCTAGGATATCCATATTATAAGCAAAAGAAAGGGTAGGTAACGATGATAAAATTTAAATTTTTTACTAAAACTGAACGCAGGGGGAATATTTTCTTCTGTTAGCACAGAGAGAATTTAGAAAGCAGGCATGTTTATACATAAAGCAGTAGTTTTAAAAGTTTTTGTAATATTAGAATATTAAATTCGAAATTAAGGAAACCTTTCATACATTATCTTAATAGTATAGTAAAGATCTTAACTTACCTAAAATTGCTATATTATCTCAAGTGACTAGTAGATGCGTTCGAGATCAGCAGAAAAAACTCGGATTCATACACTAAGCTAACAACCACCGCGCCGACTTCAAAGGAATGAACGAAACAGGAAGGGCGCCAATTGTCAACCCTTTTGCGCATGTTCAATCTTCAAAATTGTCCTTCGTATTTGTTGCACTGATAATAATTATAAGCTCATTCATTACTGCAGAAGGCGCTTATAACTTCAAGAATAATAAACACCAAGAAGGAAATTAATTGTACTTATATTCAAAGCTTATTAAGAAACAAGGCTTTGTAGGGGAAATTTATTTTAAGGGTCAAGTTTCAGAATTTCCTTTTTGCAAACTTATTACGTTGAAGTAAAGCTTATCCTATCCCTCTTTATGGTAATATTTATGCATATATTTGTCGGTTTGTCCGTTTTTACATTACAAATACTAAACCTTATAGTTTTCTTTAGGTTATGTTTTTCAAAGCAAAGAGAATTAATTTAAAGGCATTAATTATTCAACAGAGAGATAGTAATCAAAAATGGTAAAAATCATTGTCTGCAAAGTTAAATACACGCTAAGTATTCCAGCACTTTAATAAGGAAGTATGCTTATGAATATTTTATCGATAATCTCGTTTAAGTTGACAGTAAACGGTATTTTTTCGATGAAGCTTTGTAAGTACTTACGTATCGTGAAGTCCCTTTTAATTTTTTAAAAAGTATGCATAAAAAAAATGACAAGCGCAAGTTTATTTAATAATTCGAAAGACTAACCACGTATTTTTTTTCCTATATTAAGTTTTCAAGATGAAAATCGTTTTGTCCTTAAAATCATTATCTATACTTAAAATGTTAAAAAAATCGTTCGAATTTGTTATTTTTCATTATAAATGTAAAGTATTATACTGTTCATGGAAAAGAACCATTTCTATGCAATACTAAATACTAAACACAGTACAGTTGTGTGAAAACGTCCTGTATCACTTTAAAGATCGAGAAAATTTGAATTCTAAATGCATTATTTCCAAATATTCTTTTAGCCATTTGCCCTCTACATCACACTAGTAGTTAGTGACGATAATTTTTAAAAAAAGCACACAAGTTTTAATTAAAACAAATATAAATTATAAAATAAATTTATTTCTAATTGCAAAATTGTGCAGATTGTTTCATTAATAATTGGAAATATTTTAACTGTAGAATCCTGAGCTCAAAATATTAAGATTTAACCCAAATCACATAGAAACAATGTGTCTCCTTACTGAGTTACAGGGTGTTTTATTTACAAATTTAAAAACTATTTGTGTAGGTACTGTACACCCTACTAAATTATGTTGGATAATCGTTTCTAGCTACTACTAGAGGCGTACAATAGGGGCAAGTGAATGGTTGACCCTTCCCAAATTCTACACCACTGGCGGAATTGTCATTTTAGCACAATTTCTCGATTCTCCAATACTTCCTATGTAAATAACATACTCTTCATTCATAGCGATATACTCATTATTTTTCGAGATATTTAAAGTTGAGAATGAAGCGGCACAGGTATTTTGATTTTAATGTGTATTAATTATGTCGGTGTTTTTGGGTCATAGGATTGCATTTATTACGCAAATGAAACTGTAATCCCTATTAAAAGAAAAACATAATGTTATTTATTGAAATTTCTTGAAACGAATTATTGCATTCGACATTTAAAAACAAATTGTGGTTCTGAAAAGAACCATTTTGTTATAAAACACCCTGTAACTCAGTAAGGAGCCACATTTTATCTAAGTGATTTGAGTCAAATCTTAATATTTTGATCTCAGGATTCTACAGTTAAAATATTTCCAATTATTAATGAAACACTCTGTATAAATAGTGTAACAAAGAAGAAAAAGACTTTCAAATCACGCAATGCTATTTCTTAAATCTAAACTACTGCTAATATTTGATTAGCCAGCCATTGTGCTTGATAACCAATTTGCATCTTTTTGCATGGAATCAGCCAGTTTCTCTTACTCCTACTTTGAAATACAGCAATGAACTAGGAATTCGATTAATTTCATTTTTCTTGTGATTTTCTTTTGCTTGCGATTTCTTTTGCTATAAGTTGTATATGGGACTGAGATCAGGGAATTGCGCTGGCCAGTGTGGTCATTTGTGATTGAATTAGTGTGATAATAATAATAACCTTTATTCTCAACAGCTACATAGCCAATTACAGAGAAGTACAATAAATCTAAAATTATGTGCCACGTAACAAAGTTAGAAACATATCAAACAAAAAATTGTAAACATCAGTAATAATACACAACAGAGAACAACAAATTAAAATACAAAAATTGAGCACAGCTGCTTGAATAGGACAAATACAACTGTATAAAATGTCATTCAAATAAAAGACATGGACTAGAATCTAAACACCAATGTCAATATATATAAATAATAAAATATCAAATGATTTTAAAATATTGTAAATAATCCTTACATGCAATAAATAAAATATACTATGAGTATTAAATAATTATCTTTCACACAAAGATTCAAAATACAAATAATTAGAATACAACATTTAGCTATAAAATAGAAGTGTAAAATTAAAATAATTGTAAGCAATAAAAAAAAGTTTTATATCAATACATAATTATTAATAGTATAAAAAGAATCACCGCTATTTACCATCACAGGCTTTAATAATAGAGGAATACGTGTCGCTAAATAAATCAAATTTATATATTTTTGAAAAATCATTAACATCCTTCAAAATTGTAGTAATTGGTGAACATGTGTTAAAAGTTCTGAATGGTACATTTTTTATTCGACATCTAATGTTAGGAACAATAAAACTGCACTTATGTAACAACTGTTCACAGTCGATTTGATAGTGGAGAGCTTTATAAACAGTAGTGATTGAAATTAACCTGCGCCTAATCTCTAATCTTTTCATTTAAAACTTTTCAAGCTGAACATTGTATGCTACGTGATGTTTAAAATTAGGGAATAACCCATACTTTCGATAATAGAGATGCCTCAAAAAGCATTTCTGAACTTTCTCCACAATATCAATATCCATAAAAGACCTAGGACCCCAAATTACAGCGGCATATTCCAATTTCGAAAATACATAAGCATTATATAGTAGCAAAGTAGTTTCCGTAGAAAAATCTTTACTGTTTCTAAGTACCCATCCTAACTTCCGATTGGCCTCTTTCGCACATTCCTCAATATGACGAATACATTTTAGTTTGGAAGTAAATATTACACCCAAATCTTTAACTTCAGTTACCTTCTGCAATGTAATTCCCATTATCGTGTAATTGTGAGTTAGTTCAGTTTGTTTACGGCTGAAAGAGATAACTTGACATTTTTCGGTATTAAGTTGTAATTTATCTTCATCATACCAGCTTACTAAACGGTTTAAATCATTCTGAAGCACTATGCAGTCTTGATTATTATTTACTTTTCGAAACAGTCTAACATCATCTGCATATAATAATATTTCACTGGATGTGATGCAGCGAGGCAGATCATTTATGAATAATAAAAATAATAAAGGGCCTAGCGTTGAGCCTTGTGGGACCCCCGACGTTGGAACGAAATTCTCAGAAAAAACATGATTATAACGTACAGACATTGATCTTTCAGTTAAATAAGATTTAAAAAATTTGAGCAGTTTATCACTAAAACCAAACGCCTTGAGTTTGCTAATAAGAACATTAAAATCCACTTTGTTGAATGCTTTTGCAGCGTCTAAATAAACGACATCGGTTTGTGACTTATTATTTATATTTTCGGAAATAATATCCGTAAAGGTTAGTAAACTTGTAACTGTCGACTTTTTAGGAACAAATTCGTGTTGATATTTACTTATTACAGTTTTAACATGATTATAAATTTGCAAATGTAAGACTGTTTCTAAAATTTTACTAAATGTATTTAGTACAGCCACAGGACGATAATTTTCAACCGCGTTAATATCGGCGGACTTATGAATAGGTCTGATCCAGGCTTTTTTAAGATGAGTTGGAAATTTGCCTGTGTCTAAACTTAAATTAAAGATCGCCGTTCAGACAGAAACTCGGATAAACCCTTGATTAAATAAGACGGAATATTATCTTCGCCAGGAGAAGCACGTGGTTTTAGCTGCTTAATGGCTGTTGTCACCTGATCTATGGATATATTCCGAATATTTAGACACTCAGTTCCGTAATATAATTGGAAATTATTATTTGTTGTATTAGTATTATCTTTAGAGTAGACCAAACTGAAGTATTTGGCAAAAGCAGAAACTATCAACTTATCTCCAGTATATATGACATTATTGTGAGTTACCTCAAGTAATAATCCCCCTTTTTTATTCTTCGCTCTAATAAAATCCCAGAATGTTTTTGGATTAGCCCGTATATCTAATTCAACTTCTTGTAAATATCACTTGGGTGCATTTTTAATTAAATTCTTAATATCCTTACGTAAATTATTAAATTTGAGTTTAAGGTTACGATTTAAATTATTGATTTTTAAACGTTGCCTAACTTTCTGTTTCTCCTTAAGTTTAGTTTTTATATTATTATCATACCACGAAGGATATTTACGCGACTTATTGGTTATTGTATTTTTGGGAACACATTGATCTAAAATATTATATAAAACATCATAAAGTTTGTTTAGTGCTATATCAACATTCGTCTCGTACTTAATAAAAGTCCAATCGGTAAACCTAGTAATGTTATACATCAAATCAAAATTAGCTTTTTTAAAATTGTAGTAATATGAGCAGTTCCTACCCTTCTTATTGCAGTTTTTTGTTCCAACTAACCTAAAAGTAATAGCTAAAGGAGGATGATAAGCCACATCAACTTTAACGAGAGGTACTGCATCTTCTTCTACTACACATTGTAAATTGGTTAAAGCCAAATCTAAAGTAGCATTCTTAGAATTCAAAATATTATTGACAGAATGTAAATTATACAACTGTATAAACTCTCTAATGCATTTAGCTGATCCTCCACCTTTAGAAAAGTCATAATTAGTTCCCGAAACCTGTGGTACATTAAAATTGCCAATAACAATTATACTATCGAACCTCATTCTGCAAACGTTTTCAAACATTTCAAAATACAGACGGTATTTTTCAATTATTGATTTGGGAGGAATATAAACTAAACTAACTAAAATACTGTAATGTAAATACTTTCTATACCTTCAATGTTATCTACGTTGACTTTACAAGAACTATATTTATTACGTACTGCAAGCAACACTCCACCTCCACCCTGTTTACCAGTTAATTCACATTTACGATCGTTTCGATATACTGTGTATCATCCATAATTTCACAATTTTCAAAAGAACAATTTAAATTAGTTTCTGTAAACGCAATAATAGAAAAATCGTTCGCCAACACATTATCATATAACTCACTCGTTTTCGTTCTAAGTCCACGCACATTTTGGTAGTACATTGACATTGTTTTATAATCACTATCGCCGTTAGAACTTCATTTACAACTGTGAGTATTCTACTTGGTCCGTATGTACTAACACAACTTTTGCTACTTGTAATATGTTTATTTACATAAGTGTTTCCAACTGATCCGGAGGCTGTGTTCAAAAATCCACATTGGAATCCCTAAGCTCAGACACACAGAAAGAAGCTGTTGGACTAAATGGAATTATAGCAATTACATTGTCCCTGTTTATAAACTTTTCCGGGTTGTTGTCATTAAATTCGATGTTTTTATTTTCAATATACTCAGCAACTTTTTTGAATAATAGAAATTTGTTTATTTTTTTTTAAGTGTATTCCGTGATTTGCAGAGTTAGTACTAAACAGTGAATTGATATCCAGATAATACGCACTTAATATATTTTCTTCTAGTATTTTATTGTATACTTGCAAATTGATATCATAAATAAAATTGTTAAGAATAGGACGATTGTTGCAAAAAGGAGTTGATATAAAAATTATATTTGTATTATTTGCGGCGACTTTTATTTTATCAAATGCATTTTTGTTCAGTTTCTCTCCTCTCAAAGCGTTATTAGTTCCAGCCCATATTATTATATAATCTTTTTTCCCAAAATTTTTAACTAGATTGTTTAGGTCCTCAATTATATTTTAATATTTGCCATTACGCTTAAATATACACTGTAGGTTGTAATTATCAGAACAAAGTAGAGACTGTAAGATGTCCGCACTATTACGACCGTTACTATCGCTTAACAGCAGTACTTTTGATTTAGCACTTGATGTTGAATTTTCGGTAGGATTGATCTTTAACTGAATAGCTTGTTTTTGTACTTGTGTGTGTGTGTGATAAGGTGTATCATCATCCAGGAAATTACAATTTTCTCTATACAAGCCTTTCCCACAGAGCAATATCTTATTCTGCAGTACTTCAAGGTATTTATGTTGTGGCATTCATCATCCCAAATACGATATGAATAATCGACAACGCCTTGGACGAACATGTAACCTCATACGATGACGGGTGTTGAATTCCTAATTGTAGTGCATGCACATCTTTGTAAATATTCTTCTCCGCAAAATGTTTTAATATACGTATTTCCGGCACGATTGTTGATACTAAAAGTTGATTTGTCACTGAATAGCAACCTTTTGCTACCACTCTGTGGTCGAGTTTGTATGTTTCTTAGACAAAAACGTCTTTACTGCTTTAGTGGTCTACATCCCCATAGTCCACAACCAAGCAGTAGAGGTGTCGCCGGCAAACACTGAAACCGATCAATCTAGGTAATGCCTAGCTAGTACAAGAATTGCCTGCAAAACAGTGGAACAGTCAAGATGGTTCAATGCTTGACTGGACTAGCTAGACATTCCCGGGATTGAGGAATTTCAGTGTTTGCCAGCGACAGAAGTACACACACTAATATTGGTGTCTACGCATCACAACTTTGTTAATTCAGTGGGATTAAGGCTTTTTCCAGCCAGATTTGTTCTTCTTAGGAAAGCATAATCTTGAACTGCAGTTTTTCTTGATTGTCCACTACATAGTTTATCATTAATCTTTACCGCTTCAGCCCATTTTCGAATAACTGGAATAACTAAAGACTGTTTATACTAACACTGGCGAGTCTCTCACGACTAGAAACTGTAACGGTCATTTGCTGTTCTTTCCCGTTACATAAAATTTCGTTGCTTACGCTTTCGGGTGTTCCCGTGTTTCCTTAGTTTGTCCTTAGGTATGAAGGGTTAGGCATGTTGTTAGTGCAGGTTTACATTGCTCTTGCTTTAAATTAAAATTTCTTTTCACAATTTTTAATTTCTAGGGCAGGTAAAACGCTGGGTATATTTATTTCAAATATTGAAGTTTAATTCTCCGCAGTGGAACTTCAACTGTTCTGTTATATTTTTTCGTTAGGAGTGTTATATTCTAGAATTTCTGGATTAGAAGGGTTGTGAGGTTAGTATATTACCGTTATCCTTACGGGTTTTTTCTCCTTGAGTTTTTCATTACTTCTACTAATCAGATTTCTTTAATTGAAACTCTGGATAGAATCCTACTTTTGTTTAGAATTTGCTTAATTTTCTTCCTGCGTTGAGCGTGGAACGTATGAACGCGTTGATTCAACTTTTGGGGGAACGCAGGAAACGGCTTGCGGCAGACGAAAAGCGACCAGCGTTCAGGTTAAATTTCTGATTTGTTGAATTTTGTTTCGAGTTAATGCAAAACCCTAAATTAGGGGCAAGTTTTTTATTTTATTGTATTCCCAGTTTCCATCATTTCTGATTGACGTTCTTGGTCACTTGAATCGTTTCGTCCGAAGGTTGGAAGTCTTCCCCATCGGTTATGGATGATTAATTTGGTTAGCTCTGGTTTCCGATTCCGCAGTCCCTTCGGACCGGAAATGCTGTTCTCTACGTGTGTCCTTGGGAAGAATTAGTGCTCTATTTTACCTTAAAAATTGTAACTTGGAGATAAATCATTTTCTTTTGTCTTAAAATTTATTTGCTTGGAACAGAAGTAAGAAATTATCAGCTTAAATTTTTTTTGGTTTTAGAATCATTTTTTTAAAAAAAGAAAGGGAGGTTTAGAAGACGATCTTATGCAGATATTTAAATCTGGCCTATCACTCGATATATAAATTAGTAATTGCAGGTCATTAAATTTTATCGGTTTAGGAATTTATTTAGTAAATCTGTGTTTTGAACTTTGAATGTAATTTGAATAAATTCTTAAATAATCAGTTTTTGGATCTGAATTGGATTTTTTGTGTCAATTTGTTTTTCTGTAGAGTTTTCAGCTTTATCGGCTTCCGATCGGAAACAGCATGAAGACACTCTGGTAAGAAATAATAATTTTCAATTTGTATCCGAAATAGTTTGGGTGTTCTATTTTTTTGTAAATTAATTAACTTACTTTTTTTAATTTTTTTTGCTTGTAGTACTGTTGATTAAATATATTTACAGGTTTTACTAAAACCTTTTTGTTTGTTTGGTTCCCTTAAAGCTCTTTTTTTGATTAAAATATAAATTGCAATTAATATTTAACTTTTGCTTAAAATTTCAAATCCTTGTTAATATATTAATAGTATAGATAAGCCGATCGAATGGACAGGCTTGATAACAATGTTTGCTACAAATTTGGGTTAACCTTAAATTTATTCTTAAACTGCATTTCAAAATTTGATTGAATTAAATATTTAATACTTGCTTGTTAATAACTTCGAAGAGATCTTGGCGTGATTGAATGGAAGAACGATATTTTAATAATAATTTTTTACTTAGACTACCTTTCTCCTTAGTATAATTTTGTGTGCCTAATAATAATTTTGATCAAGTCTCAATTCATAGAAACTTTAAAATACTTAATAATTAGTTATATTTACATTTTTTTGTTGAGGTTGAAATTTAAAGGTCTTTTATTGAAAGACAAAAGGCGCCCAATTTTGCGTTTTGTTTTTCTTTTTTTATAAGTGTCAAATATTTTGATTAAATATATACGTACGTTAAACTTTTGTTTGTGTTTTATTGTGGTATAACTTTATTCCAATTCACGCTCAAGACCACCTTTTGAATTCAGCCGGCCTAGAACCAAGTGATCCTAGTATTCTCTTTAATTTTGTTTATTTGTAACACAAGGCCGCATTACAAAACACCTTCTTTATAATAAAAAATAATTACTATAGTTTTTGATCCGATAATTTTTTTTTGTTCTTTTGGAAAATCATTGTGCAACTTTTGACAAAATAGTCAATAACTAGTGAAAATTCTTTTTAAAGCGCTCTTAAACGGCTTTTATTCTAAACACTCGTTATCTAAATTACTCATGAAATTTGCTTTTCATCAACACTAAGTTTGCCATGTCATGCATGCCATGTTTGGTATTTACGTTTAAAAGCCGAAAATTTCTTATCTTGCTGACTTTCATTAGTTCGCATGTTACACAGATTACTTAAGCTGCAGCATTTAGTTTTTAGCGATGTCTTATCATAACAAACGATTATCAGAGTATGTCAAGAAGATTGCGTTTGATCTCTCCATTAGATAGTAGAAAACGCTTGTAGTCGATTAAAACGTAAATATGTTAGTGTCTCTAAATGGGGCCGCCTGTATATTTCCTTGGTTAGCTGCGAAGTCGGTATCAATAAAATAACGATTGCTTCTCAGAACAATCTTGCTTTTTTAACCTTTCTCCGTCCTTCACAAGAGTTAGACTTACAATTTAACAAAGTTCGGGAATCTTTAATGTAAAATTAAGAAAGTCCCAACAAAAGCAGAAGAATTCGCAATCTATTGTCACTAATTTTTTATATTGTAAGCAGTACATTTCCAGTGCAGGCACTTTTTGTTCCTTTTTACTCTTTTAATTTGAAATACACGGAAGAGTGACGTACCTCGGCTCCTCGGTAGAAGACGTGGATTTCCACTGTTTGGTATCCTAAAAATAAATTGTAGACTAAGAGGATAACAGCCCAGCTTAGTATAGTCCCTATATTGGCCATATCTGGAGGGAGTGTGTGTCTTACGAACAAGCTAAAATTCATAAGAACAAAGAAATAAACTTGCCGATAATAATAATAATGATAATAATATTTTAGTATCTGTTTTCTATACCTGCTATTTCGTTCGATTTAAGAGCAGTGTGATACATAACCCTACTAACGTAAGAGCAAGTACTAAAAAGTTTATCTTGAAACGCACTCCTTGCAGGGGAAAACTGGAGTTTGGATCTTGTCCACAAATGATGAAGTAACGCTAATACACTTTTAAATAAAATCTTGTGAATACGGACTGCTATAAAACTGAAAACAATTTCTATATAATATTTTATTTACAATGCTGTAAATTTGCTTTTAAATATTTATTGGTTAGCGTAGCTGCGTTGAAGACCATTATAGTTTAGACTGTTTAGTATGGAAAATGCCGTGGCATGACGTGGTTTAAAGCTTCCGGCAAAAATTTCGTCTCGGCGAAGTTTCTCTATCCAGAGAATATTTTATTAATCTAAAATATGAAGAGAAATATTTGAAATCAGAAGCGCGTGCATTTTTTATGAACCAGGGGTTTCCTAGGAAATTAAAGTTCCTGCGATTCCTTGTCGAGACCTTGTGTTTATGTTTAAATAAGCTTTATTTTCTTGAATGTGAACTTCTAACGGCCTATCTAACGTTTTACTGTAGCTTCGTAATTTCGAAATTCGTGTATTTGTGAACTACAGCGATACTAAAGTCGAAACGTATTCTAGCATACCACTATAAATTCCTTTTCCGAATTTTATTTCTTTTCCAATCTTTGAAAATTAGATTTAAGACTCGTTGTAAAAAAATATACTTACGCAGAGTATGACCTTTCTGAAGGTTTGAAGCTTCACTAATGCAATAACAGAATTACCTAATTCTTTGTATCGAGTATATATATGTAACCTACGTTCGTAACTTTTGTTAGTAATCGGAAGCTTTCGCAGAGAATCCGCCCTAGATAAAGGCAAGCAAGTTCTAGATTTAGCTCTGTTACCAAATTATCTAAATATCATTTTCAACGAACTCCGAAGGAGTCGTTACTGAATTTGCGAAGTCTGTCTGTCTGTATGTATGTATGTCCGCATTTTTTGTCAAATTCTGAAATTTTGACTTCAGATTTGGATTCTACATCAAAAACTAAAGACAACGTGGTATCTTTGTTTTTTTGATAACTCTTCGGGAACATGGTCAAAATGGCTGCCGAAGTCCGAAAAAAGTAACAAAACGGAGTTCGTTGTGGTTATGCTTTGCATTCTCAGATGTTTCTGATTACTAATTGCTTTAGGTACGTTACGCTAAGTGCGTACATAGAAAAAAATATCAAAAAAATTTGCAAGTAAAGCTTTTAAATATTGTTCTTAATTATTATTGATTTAAAGTTTTATTTTTAATTTGATCTCTTCAAGTGTAGAACGCTATTCAGAACAAAAAATACTGTTTTGTTTAAATCATTTAAATGCTATCGGTAAGTTTGTAATTCATGTTGATACAAGCAAATTAGTTAAGTAAAAAATGGTAGCCAAGCTAAGTGCCTTGAATCGCCTACATTTTTGGGAGCATTCTAGCAACGTCCATCTTTTGATCTTCAGGGTTGTTCAACGTGCAATAAATTATTGAGCAAGCTTTAAAGTTTACAGTTGATAATATCTGAATAGTAAATTTATTTGGTTACTGAGCTGAGCATTATGATGACCTGAATAGTAAGTGTTATTTCAGTTAAGTGGAAGGTTTTCAGTTCTTTCGTTCTCTTGCCATTAGACGATCTTAAGAATCAGAAAGAAGTATTTGGAAATGAGGTAAGAAAGCGTAACCAAAACTGCTCTTTGTCTAGAAACTATTATCAATCAAAAGAGAATTCTCACAGTACTTAAATATTATGCAATGATACTCCTGCATTACCCTCCAAACCAAAGACTGCAAACAAGATTGCAGTTTTAGTTATGGGTACCTAGTTAAGGAGAAGTATAGTCTTTGGAGAAAAATTAATAACGCGTTACTTCTAATCCTTCATAGTAAAGAAAAAGAAAAGTTCAAAATTCGGAAAATGAAAAATCGGACAGTTTTAAGGCAAAACATTTCTATGTACTAGAGGTTAAAAAAAGATTTTAAAAATACAATGAAATGGTTTTTCTCTTTAGTAACATCTAATTCAGAGGTGAGCAAGGCCGTACGGTAGTATTTTAGCGCCTAGAGCAGACACGGTAAAATAGTGCCTAAGTATATGCTAATATTAATGTTAGTAGATTCTGCGAAATTGGGTAATACTAAATAAACCATTTTTTAAATGATTGTAAAAATTTTAAGTCACCCCTGAAATGAGTGCTTATAAAATATTCTTGTTGACCATAATTAATTATTAATTTTTGAATTAATAAGTGTTAGTACCTCCGCTATTGTCTTATTTCCCGTTTAGTGTAGCCATATGTTGAAACTTTCAAAGGCAAAATGGCTTTTCGACTTTCTTTTGAGAGCACCCGTTGAGGTCTGGCACAAAGGGGGGTACTATCAACCTCCTTACAGTGCTTGTTTTTCAAGGTTCCTATTGTTTTTGCTCTATGGAACAGTTTGCGTACTACTTTTCTCTTTCTAGAGTGGTTCTCGCACCACCAAATTGTGTTGCTTGGGTCTTTTTCTATTTAAAGACAGTTTTCGTTGTAGACCCTATTTGCTCTATAACACCAAAAAGATGCTTTTCTTTGTTATTGTTAACCTTTTGAAGATTTTGGTTTAGATCGGTCTGAAAGACTCCTACACAATCAGTTCTTCTAGGGCTGCAATATACCATCTTTTTGTTCTGAAGTTTTGTTATATTAAAGCGGACGCGTCCGCAATCGGAAAATTTTCCTTATCAGACACTCTTCACTTTTGATGAGACTACTGGCGTAGGCACTGGCAGCTATTATAATAAAATTTGTAACCCTCTGTCTATTGCACGTAGCAAATGTAGGTCTGTTACCTACGAGGGTGGTCTGAAAAGTTTCCGACCTAACAAAGATACAAAACATTTTTTCTGAAAATTTTTTTTTATTTTTCAACATAGTCTCCTTGTAACTCTACACACTTCTCCCAGCGATGCTCCCATCTCTGTAACCCGTCCAAATAGTACTCGGCATTTTTCTCTGCAAAATAATTGTTCACGAAGGTGATTGCCTCTTCATTTGACGAAAATCTTTGTCTTCCGAGCGCAACTTTTAGATGAGGGAACAAAAAGAAGTCGCTTGGGGCTAGATCTGGTGAGTAAGGCGGATGGTCAAGCAGTTCAAACCGTAATTCGTGACACACTCACTTTGGTGTCGTTCACCACTTTGACATGAAGCTTCTAACATCTTGAAGTTTGAGGAGTGTTTTTTGATTCTTTAGTCCAAGTCAACTGAATAGTAGTTGCAGTTTTTGGACGTCCCGAACGTTCATCGTCTCCCAAGCTCTTACGGCCACGTTTAAATTCAGCAGCCCAAAATTTCACTGTGGTAAATGATTAGGCAAAGTCCCCATACACAGAATCCAACTCATCTTTTATTTGCAAAGGCGTATTGCCTTTCAAAAACAAATATATAATGACAGCTCGATACTCGATGCTGTCCATTTTCACAAAAAAACTCACATCAACTCACTCAAACGACTGTTACATAAAACCTGCGCGTCCAAAATGGCTGAAACTTTGGTGAGTAACTGTCAACAGATGAACAACGAAATTCAGTAGCTTTTATTTACGAGTGCTGCCATCTTCACGTTGAGGTCGGAAACTTTTCAGGCCACCCTCGTATTGTCTCAAGTGATTGTCTTTTCGTTTCCTTTTTCATTTATATTTGTGCTTGTTCAGGTTACATAGTGTACGTTAGCATCAGATCCGATAACACAATGCATTTAATTTTCTTTTCAGTTTGTTACCTGCTATGTTCCTTGTCAAATTATGTGTATTGTCATACGAGCAGTAGGCTAATTCAATGGCTTTGTAATAACCTTGCCTCATCATCTTGCAGAACACCGAATTCTACTATAATGGCTGTTTATCTGATTTACACTCATCAGTTTTTACTCAACCAACGGCAGAAACCCATTTACCGGTGTGAGGTTAAATACTCAGAGAGGCCGCCTGATATTTCGGAGGTTCCATTAGTGACACACTCACTTTGGTGTCGTTCACCACTTTGGCATGAAGCTTCTAACATCTTGAAATTTGGGGAGTGTTTTTTGATTCTTTAGTCCAAGTCAACTGAATTCTATTGAAACAGCGGTATCGTGTAAGAGATACAATCTAAGCGCGCACATTGTCAGCAGTAACTGACAATACCCAGCGCTCTTGGAAATTACAGAGCTGAACTGCAAGGGTCTGCTCTTTCCCCTAGGATTGTACCATATCCCCGTCAGCGTTTATAGTCGTTGGGGTATGATGCAATCCTCGACGCTTTCACTGCTTGCAAATTAGAGTCACCCCAAGAATCTGCTAGAGCTGTTCCTATTAGGTTGATGTGTCTACAAACCTACATGAGACATATCGTTATAATTCACAAATTACGCTTTCAATGGACTTCATAGCAAAACCCCCTAAACTTTATCTTGTGGAGACAATTTGTATCAAAGTTTTCTTGTTATTATTATTATGTATTACTTAGCTTTTGATAGGAAAACTGTAAACAAAATCTTCACTCGGATGGCAAGATGTCTTGGCGCGCTCCTGGTATATGTAGTACAGAGCGATCATTAATACTTGTCTATAAAAGAACTGCTTTTCACAAGTGATGTTATCTATATTTGCATCCGTTTACTGCCATTTACTTATAGAGTAAAGTTTGGCAGTAAAAAATTTTTTTGTAATGGGCTCTGTGGTACCCGAGAAATACTTCTGCTGAAGTGGCTGCCTACTGTTAACAAGTTGCTATAAACGTATTAAATTCTAACGTTTGAACATCCAAATCTAATTAACTAGTTAGATGCATTACTAATGCCAATGATTATTTCTACTAATAAAACTAATTTAAACTTTTTAAATCATTCAATAGTTATCGAACTTATATAATTTAAATGATGACAAATTCAAAATTGTTTTATAAAATTTATTATAAATTCAATAAAAACTTTTTTTAAAAATGATTTACAAATATCTTAATTTGCAAAAATATTGCTTTTTAACATCAATCATCTAAATTAAGAATTTTACATTGTCTGCTCCACATGACCATCATTATTATGTACACAAGTCTGAATTCTCCTCTTTATGCTGTCAAAAACATTTTGCAACTGTTGCTGGGTGATATTTTGTATCGCGTTTGTGATGGCATTTTTCAAGTCTTCTATTGTATAATCTAGGAGAAAAAGGTCAGGTAACCTCGGAGGCTACCGTTCTCTGCTTATGATCCTATCTCTATAAACTTTTTGCGAATATGCACAAGTTTGTGTTGCAGTATGACTGTGGCATTATCATGTTGATAATATTTCTGTTGTGTTTCATCATCATGCAGTCGATTTATAACCGTCTGCAAAAGTTCTCTATAACAATTAACTGTAACAGTATCTTGAAAAACACGGGGCCTATTATCCATCTTCTTGACACTGCAACTTAAACACCAATTTTCACAGAATGTAGTGAAGTTTGTAAAAATCCACCAGGAGCTTCTTCTGACCATATTATATAATTTTGCGAGTTAATGTAGCCAGTAAGATAACACTATGCTTCATAACTAAAGAAAGACAAATTTAACACTTCATCATCCCTTAAATTGTTATTTAACCAATGTCAATATTATACTCGTTTCTCATAGTCTATTCGAAGCAATTCATTCATTCATTACTAAAATCTTGTATCGATGCAAATGCAATACCTTTTTCAATGTTTTCTGGCATGTTCTACGGCTTAAACTTAAAATGCAATTGCACAATGAATTTTTTGTCGGATAAATGGAATTACAGTTCGTGCAAAGTAGGATCAACTCTTAAGGTCGTGTGCGTACTAGCAATTGTTAAGCTAATAATGGGAATTTATTCTGTTTTTCGTTGTTGTCTTGTTATAGTCTTGTCTAACACGGACTTTCTCGCTTACTCTTGTGCGCAATTTGCAGTTGAAGACCGATTGCCAACACTGTGTTTAAACGTACCGGTTTGCTGCGATAATTGCCTTAAAGACGGTTTAGGACTCTGGCCCATACAAGTTCGTACACCCTCCTCATCTTCAGTTAAGACAGTTGTGTGTTCAAACGATTTTCCTTTGCCAATGTTTCTGTTTTGCGAAGATGATCAACAACTTTACGTACATGTCTGCTAAGGTTATCGTAATCAAAGTTTCTGTTGGGAAAACGATCCATAAATTCTTCAACATATAAATGAAGAAAAGGTAATTGTTCGATATAGCTACCCCTAGGAAAGCGCCATTTTGAAAGCAAGGTTTTAGTATCAGCAGGTAGAGAATTACTCACAGAACACAATTAGGTGGCCGAAGGTTAAAGAAAATTAATTCAATCTTGGTGAAACCGACGAAAAACAAACACGATTTTTAAGCACGTCTGAGGTTATGTTGCATGATAGAAACAATGAAATTGGCAACTAAATCAGCGACTGTACACAATGCCAACCCCCTAATGTAACATGACCCACGCATAAGAATTTCATCCCAATTTTGTAAAGGGGGGACGGAGCGAGGGGGTGGTTAGGTTAGAAGCAATAAAACATTAATTTTTTATAGGATTCCACCCTAATTTTTTGGGGGGCCCAAGCGAGGGTGTGGTTAGGTTAGAAGCAATTAAGCATTCATACATTGTTTAGTGAATTCCACCCCAATCTTGTCGGGAGCCGAAGCGAGGAAGTGGTTATGTTAGAAGCAATTAAACATTCATTATTTTTAAATAAAACCCACCTCAATCTTGTGGAGGGGGGGGGGAGCGAATTGAATGAATGAGTTCATTCATGCTTGCGCGGAGTCAATGTCCTCCAGGTGATTTAGGAAAATTGGGTTGTGGTACTGTCGGTTGGTACACTGTCGGGATGTAGTAGGAACGTAGCCGCGATATTATGGTGCCATGGCAGTCGGTGTGCTTGTGAAGTGTCAAATTCGTCGATTTTCGAAGTTTTTTAAAAACATTTCTAAGTGTTTGGCGTCAGAGAGGCCTTCTGCAGATGTCTTTTGATTCTCTGAATGGATATACATGCATTGGTAAGGTTGAATTTTTACTGTAGAACTTAAATCCTAAGGGTAGCTATATCGAACTGTTACCGATTACTAATTATGCTATAGACTTACTTGTTACAAAAACTTGAATGAACAATACAGTATTGAAAAGACTGATGTGAATAGTAGATAAAAAGACTGCCTAATAAAAATTCAACAAAAACACAAATCCAGTTTAAAGGGTGTAAACAAATATAAATTGAAATAAAGGTTTGATAACGACCGTGGAAAATAATATTGTTTGGACCGGCATTAATGATTGCTCTGTATAACATTATATACAAATTACAAATTCAAATGCAACTAAAGCGGTAAATGAGGATAGGGTTTCGCTTTGTAAGGCATTATAAGTTTATTAAGGCTTAAAAATTTCAGTTCGCAGCCAATTTTTCCTAGCCGACAACTAAAAAGCATTTTTGAAAATTCCTTGGTAACTAATAAAATCCAGATGTGACCGTTCCTCCTAAAGCTGGTATTTGGGTTTGACCTTTATTTATATACTTAAGTACGTGTAACGCCCGTAATATTATTATATTATCGCGACAATCTGAAATTATCAGGACAATTCAAATATTAGGCTTGTAAATCAACACGCGTTCCTATCTTTTGTTTTGTTATAAATTAGAAAATTAATACTAGGAATAACAAAATACTTAAGAAGGTGCTTTCGACCGCTCCATTGCTTCATGCCACCGCACGGTCCTGGAAAGGAGCAACTCGAATTGTTCAATTCGCCCGTACGAAGATAAACTTAGCAGCAGAAACTTACTATGTCGAGTAGAAATTTAATAAAACAATTTACTTTTGAAGTTTTGCTATAAAATATAAAAGCGGGTTGCACTAGAAGTTTTTTCATCCCCAAACTAATCGAGAAATACGAACATTTTTTAGTAGTGTTCGAAATCCACGGCTGTCGTGTAAGACAATGTTTCTTCTATTTGCAAAGTAAAATTCATTTTAAATACTTAATTACATACCGTAATATTTTTCAAACACCATTTTAACAAATAAATAATTCTATCTTAACAACTTAAGTATGAAATTCGTTAAAATTCCACTATTTATCAAACATTCAGGGCATCGAGCCGATATCCTTAATGATATCCGCTGTATGTGTTGAACGCTAACATGTTAGAATGTGATAATTCAACCTGAAACTTTTAGCGGAAGTTATAAACACATCTTAATTGGGATTCAGGAAGTACTTCCAGAATAACCTTTCCTCCTCACAGAAGTTAAATTTGATAATAAGTTAGCTGTCTAGAGATAATAAACCAAACACTCTAAGCTGATCTTAGTTCTCCCTTAGTCCCAATACAGTCAGTATTTAAGATTGATCTTTATAATAAAGCTTCATTTTTTTTTAATAAATGGAGCTTTTCATATATTTGCGTTGTTTTGAAAACCAGCATTTATCTCCTGAAAGGTAACATGGAGAAAAGAATTTAATTATCTCTGAAGCGTTTGAACTACTGAAATTAGCATTTACAGCTGTTAAAGATTCATTTATGCAAAAACTGTACCTTTTACTTCAACTCATTTTATTTTGAGTGCCTTTTATCAGAAGTGGAAGTCAGTAATACAATTGTACAGATTATAAGTGCGCAGATTTAAACGATATTTGTTTAAAACAGCACTACTTGAATAACGAGTTAATAGAACTGTACAAGTTGTGTAACATTATAACATTTAAAGAGTTTACTTATAATTCAGTAAGTTGTACAGTTTTAGACATACAAATTTACAATATGTACTTAGATCTACATCAAGTTGGCACATTTTAGTTAAAGTTTGGTGCTAGGAAAGTTATTTCTTATTATTCAAAGAGTTATTGTTTATTAACGATGTTACATTAATTTCTTTTGGAAGTTCGTTCTACCAAAAGAAAGTTGTATGCAGTCCTTCATTAACTTTCTTTAGTTAACTTCGCGCGAGTTAGTATTTCAAAGGTCTGCCAGCGTTGATGCAATATTTTTGGTATCTTATCTGCTAATCTAGTCTGTTTCATAGGAAACATTCACGAAGAAATTGTGCTTTACAACATTTTACTCGGACTCCACAGTTATCGAAAGGTTTCGTCGAACAACCTAATTTCTTTGCTTAGATGGTTCAGGGATTGTTTCAATACCTTTAAGCCGAAAATCCTCTTGACTATTCAGCATGTCGAGAGTAAACTTTTTTAGTTTCCGTTTTGTCGCATGTTGTTGAAATAGTATAAATTGTATTTGAATGTCATTTTTCAATTTGATAAGACCATTTGGCTTAAAGTCATTACAACTTATGAACGAATATACAGATTTAATTCATTCCTAATCTTTTTTTAAAATTGGCACAGGAAAAATTATTACGAAACTGACATTTTCATACAAGATAGTAGCTATCAATGCGAATAAAAATATAGTGCCTGATCCATAGTCTTTCCCACTCCTAAACCTGATTCCACATCCATAATAGGCAGTAATGAAACAAAAACATGATAAAAACAAAAAATTTCTGTTTCCTCATTTAATTTTATTTACCTTTATGTTTTATTATTAATTTGTTATTTATTTATTAGAGACTGATCATATTTTAGTATGTTACTGAAAGTATCTCTCTGGTTTTGTTATAACATTTTATAAAATATTTGTTGTATCTAAAAAAGTTGGTATTTAAAATTCTTTGTTATCTTTTAATTTAGTTCACTGAAACACGGTTACGGTCACATCCTTTCCACAATAACAACGATACGAGACGACGTATTGTTGTGGAACAAGAATCAATTATTGGGCCCTAATAAATCTTTTCTACCTCATCGAATTGGAGAAGTTTTCCTATGTGGTAGTTATTTCTAAGAATTATTGTCCTACTGATTTTCATCTTTAAACAACAATAGTGAGTGGAGTCTCTAAATGTATTCATTCCTCTTAAAAGTAATTAATTTACATGAAAACCTAATTATATGTCTATATTTTAAATTTAAATGTAGCGCTTGATAAATTCTAGAAATGGCCGCAATTAAACACGATTAAAGAACGCAGCCTTTTCTTTTAATTATTTAAGTAGCTTGCTTTTCATGGCTATAACTTTCCTTTTACGTTTCTCCGAGATCATGAAAGGTCCTTGGTAATATTCAACACGCCAGATCTTTAAGATGATCCCATGAAAAAAAAATTCAGAGTGAATTTTCAAACCTTATTAAGTTTATGTGTAGGTCGTCGTTTTTCAATTAAAAGAACAAGAACGCTTTTTATTAGTACAAAGAGATCGATCAACAGCTCATTACTCTATTCTCTTTCTGCTGTAACTAATTAAAATTTAATTTAGAGCATCATTGAAAATTAACAGGAGTTACAGTATTAGATATTACTTAATAATTCCTAATCCTTGTTTATATTAGTTAGCTTTACACCACAAAGTAATATGCGTACCCCTTTCGTGGATGTATGCAGTAAATAATAAAGTTGTAGGATTTATTATACAGGATCCGACAGAAAAAACGTGCATGGTTCTAATCCGTAAATATACTCAAATGGATGGTTCTCAACCGATCTTGACGTTACTCACTTGTTTTTATCTTTTGCAGTTTTTTAAATACAAAAGTGCGTGATCGATGATGTGAAACGATTTAAATTGAAAGATGCTGTAAAAGGTTTAATTCCGTTTTTGACCATTGGTGTTTTTATATTACCCATACATAAGATATGTTTCTAAGAGAAACTAAAAAAAAGCTTTTTTGTTGCGATTAGTAAGTTTGAGAAGTAGATACAGCCTTATTCGTTTTCTGAAAAACAATATTTACAATACAAATATATTACTTTTGTCTCCACAACAAAAACTATCCTAATTTAAAGTTTCCTATATTGCTTGCATTACTGGTTAATAGTTAATGGAGAACAATTTAAATATTTTTTATAGGCACGAAAATCTTCAACAGTCCCTTTATCGTCGTAAGTTTTTAGATTACTTTTGTGTATGCATTATAATATTTCTATCAGTAAAAATCATTTTTTAAAAAACAAATGGGGATTTAGAATTAAATAAGCTATAGTACTAGACGTTTACCGTTTTCGGATTAGAAATTTAAATTATAAGATTGCTTAAAGATTATTGATGAGGATTGGAAAAATTAGAAAAGCTACTTAAAGTACGAAAGAGATCGATATGTTTCATACTAGGGTTTTAAGATATATTTTTGCTATAGTAAAGAGTAAGCAGTCAGTTATTTTTTTGTAGGTTTGTAGTTTTGGTTCCTAATTCCAAAAATGGAAAATTTATCTCGTTCCTACTTTGACGGAAAAGAAAAGGCTTTTAGTGTTTTCTAACAGGTTTCTTACGTAGGGTTATAAAAACAAATCAAACGCAGAATTAAAACCTCTAGAGAGTTCCCAAAATTCTTTAATAAAGAAATGGGTAGTGCTATTTAAAAACCAACCACCAAAGATAAGAACAAGTAAATAACATCGAAAAACCAGTCATTATTAATACACGTAGGCAAGTAGATATTTACGGATGTAGAAACTGCGTGGGGGACTTCTGGCAAATCCTGCATTATAGATTATACTGTACCATCGTGAGTTCCCTTAGTTACCAAGGTATAAATTAGGGATTAGCCAATTATAATCGTTTTGATGTTTCGCTTTGTATAGTAAGCGGATGTCATGCGTTGTGCATTAATTAACAGAAATTACATACATACCTTATCTTATTTCTATAATTCCAATCCATTTCAAATGTTTAGGGTTTTAGTTGCATGCATTGTTATACCCCAAACTTATTTATGTCAGTGTCACATTTCTCACTATAAAATCTTCTGTCAAACGAATGTCATATCAATTTAGAGTTAAAATGTAGTAAATTCATTTTTATGTGCAAATCATTTTGATTACAATTAATATTGAAGTAATAAACACAAAAAATAAATTTTCATTCCAAATAATAAACAAAGAACAAAAGGTAACTCTATGAAATGCAAATTTTTACCTTTTCTGAATGACAATCTAACCTCTGATTTTCAAATAAAAACATAAATAACAATACTGTCAACACATCTCAATAAAAAATTCTATTGTTTAGAAGGTTTTATTACCAACACAACAAAAATTTAACAGGAATTATAGAAATGAGATAAACTGTATCTGTCTTGTTTCTACAATTCCTGCTAAATCTTTGTCATATTGGTAACAATACCTTCTAAACACCAGAGTTTTTCATTGAGAAATGTTGGTAGTATCAAACAGATTGTTTGTTTTTATTTGAAATTAGTCATATATTTAACTAATATGGTTAATCTAAATCTAACTAAACTAAATTTGAAATTCTTTTTTCATTCAAGAACGTTCTTATATTTTAAAGTTACCTTTGTTATTTGGTTAATTGTTCGATATAGCTACCCCTACGAAAACGACGTTTTGAGAGCAAATCTTTGGTATCAGCAGGTAGAGAATTACTTACAGAACAGAATTAGGTGGCCGGAGGTAAAGAACATTAATCCAAATCAACGAAAAACAAACACGATTTTTTAAGCACATCTGAGGTTATGTTCCACGATAGAAACAATGAAGCCAGCAACTAAATCAGCTGCTGCACACACTACCAACCCCCTACTGCTACATGACCTGCGTATAAATGTTAAAGGCGGGAGGCTGAAGCGAGGGTGTGGTTGGGTTAGAAGCAATTAAACGTTCATTTTTTTAATGAATTCCACCTCAATCACGCAAGGGCCAACTTGAATGAATGAATTCACCCATGCTTGCGCGGGGTCAATGTTCTCCAGGTGATTTAAGGAAATTGGGTTGTGGTACTGTCGGTTGGTACGCTGTCGGAGAGTAGTAGGAACGTAGCCGCAATGTTACTGTGTCATGGCAGTCGTTGTGGTAGTGAACTGTCAACATCGTCGATTTTCAAACTTTTTTTAAAAATCTTCTAAGTGTTTGGCGTCGGAGAGGTCTTCCGCAGGTGTCTTTTGTTTCTCTGAACAAAATACTTCTAGGGCTAGCTATATCGAACTGTTACCATCATTTATTTGCATATAAAAACAAATTTACTGCATTTTAACATACCTTATACGACATATATGCTTGACAGAAAGCTTTCTAGTGAAAAAGTTGTAACTAGAAGTAGTGACACCAACATAAATAAGTTTGGGGTATAACAGTGCATCCAATTAAAACTCTAGAAATTTGAGACAGGGTGTATTTAAAGTGAGAATTTATGTAGCAAAATTAAATAGATTTTGATAACTAAATTGCATGTTAATCATTGTATTATCGTAACAACTACCATTTGGGCAATCTAAAATAATCAAAATAGTATATTTCGATGCACGTGCGATCTTACGTTTCAGGCGCTTGGCCTTTTTTTGCAGCACTCGACCTTTTTTGCGAATAAGAATAACAAATGGTTGTGAACCATACAAACTAAACTCGAGTTGCGTTAATCAAGCGAGATTCTTTTCAATATTTGTTATCATTCGTATGCCCTCTTCTAATGGAATTACTGTTGAGAGAAAAATCCTGTTTTATCGAATGCCAAAGATTTGCAGTTCGCCATAACCATATTCTATTGCTTTCTTGTTTTTTTCTAGCTCGAGATCAAGATTCCGACGTCTCCAGAAAAGTGTAAAAAACACAAGCAAGTCTAACATACGTAATTAATGCAACTAATTAAAAAGATGATTAAGTCAAGTTTACCTAGACGGAAATAAATAAGAGGTTTTATTATCGCCAAATCCGTTCACTTCTACTTTTTATTCTGTAATTTGCATCTATAATATATGGCATTACAATCGATGATTTCATTAATAGTTGAATCTCAAAAATTTATAGCATTTTACACCATTATACTTATTTTCTGACAAACTTCGCTCGGTTGCACATGGTCTTACACAAAGGCCTATTGTAAAGTTATGCTGTTCACCGATGTCACCAAAGTAATAAAATATGTATTGTACTTTGATCAGCGGAATGTTTAATGGTTATTTAATACAAGAAGTTAAATACGTTTTGTTTTTTTCCTTTTTTATTATTTCATAATTTAGCTAATCCGGTTACAAAATTTATTTGTTTATTATAATGACCCACAAAAAAACATCGTCAAATTGGCAAGATCAAATGGTGTCAGAATAACAAAAAATCTCTCTCACAATATTATCGTCCGTAATTTTAAAATTTAAAAGCTTATAAAAGATCGTTTTGTTCCGTTTTTGCTAGTAGATTGTAGTGTCTCTGCAGTCCACACTCTCACCATACCAATTTTTCTTTATTTTTGTAATAAGACAATATCTGAAGTTGATTTTACTTGAGAAGAAGTTTATTTTATTAAAATCAAATTGTTTAGATTGTAAGGAATTTTCCACTTTAACTGCTTCCTATTTTTGTTATTGAAACTTCTCTCCATTCTGTTTGCGATCTTGTTCAATTAATTATTATATCTATTACTTATTAATAGTTATGTAGTGTAACTTTTAATAGTGCCTGTATTTAACCAAAAAAGTCCTTTTCTGAGAATATGTCAAGGTTATGTATTTCATTAGTTAAAGAATTTAGAATAAATGTTAAGATTATTCGAATAGATTGAGAATGGAATAGATACTACATACAGCGTTGGCCAAAAGTCTGGAAACAGTCTTATTGTATCAATACCGATAGAATTAGCAGAATAATAACTCTTGGGGGGTATATTAAACTATCTTATCTACATTCTGACAAGAAAAAACATTAATTCAATTATTCAGTTCCGCGTAATCAACTTTTAATTTTTAAGTGGCATCCTAGTATTTTGCTAACATTTTCTGAGTAAGTAATAAAATGATTCGCTTCGCTATAATAAATTAATAAAGTTTGCAGTTTTAGTGTAGTTAAGGTATTTCTGCTCCTCCTATATCATCTAGCTGCATCCTATAGATGGGGCACAGGAATACTACACTTAAGGTGTAGGGCAATACGGGTCATTAACAACGACCGTCAGCCTAGTATCATTATGGCTCCGCCTATTCCTGTGCGCCAACTACCCACCTATAGGATGCAGCTAGATGATGTAGGCGGAGCACAAATACCTTAAATACACTAAAACTGCAAACTTTATTAATTTATTATAGCGAAGCATACTATTTTATTTAATTTTTTCTTCACTGTCGTATATAGAATTTTATGCAGATTTAGAAAATGTCATCAAAATAATAGTGTGCCATTTAAAAATTAAAAGTCATTATCAAATACGCAAAACTGGATAATTGAATTAATTGTGTTTCCTGTCAGAATGTATATTAAATAGTCTAATATACCCCCCAAGGGTTATTATTCCGCTAATTCTATCGGTATTGCTACAATAAGACTGTTTCCAGACTTTCGGCTATCCCTGTATAGTGTGCTCAATTTATAATCGTACATGTAGGTAGGCAACACACTTTGCATGAATATATTTTTAAAAGGGTAAACCGAAATTCCAAAAACTACTGGAATACATTGCTTGTCATTTTGACAAGAATTTGTTGATATATAGTAATTGTATAATCTTACATTACTTAGAATGAGATTTTGTTATTTTAAGCAAATAAACAAATATTACAGTCCTCTGTTAGGTTGCCTACCTGTAACTACATGTAGTGTTACATATTGGGCACGCTGTAGGGTGTGTCAAAAGGGTCTTATATAAACTATTATATAGCACTATTCCTTGGTCTGTATAGTACAGAGAATTGTTATTAAAAAGTTCTCATCTCTTACAATAATCTTCAGTACCATGTTATAAAAACAATCAATATAGCAACAGTGGTATGCTTGTTTAAAAATTTGTGTCAGGAATCGGATAGGCTTTGACATAAAAGTTGTTTAAACTGAAACACCAAATTTCAAAAAAACTATATACAGGGTTTTTAAAAATTAATTTAGAACAACTTAAAGTGTATTATTAGGTTACAAAAAAATTAGTAAATAATTTTAGAATTAAATAATAATAAAATAGTAAATTAGGAAGTAGAAAAACATGTTTTAACGGAATTTAAAAGATTTGTATCATAAATATTTAAAAAAGACATTAACACTAGAGCAAACGTTCAAAATCACTTTCTGCATTTTATAGTCATATTTGATTTGGTAAACAGTTTTTTTAAGTTGTTGCCGAACACTGAAGGTAGGGGACCCCGGTGGCTTTAGTACTGGTTCACCACGACCGATCCATCTTTTAGGAACTTCTGTATTTAAATGTTGTTACGTTCATTTTTTTATGAACCTAACATGGGTCCTTATCCTCACTAACTCCGGTTATCTTCACCGGTTGTCGTTTATTAACTTTAATCTATATCACCGTTCTTGTAAGAATTCGTACAAAAATATATACTTCTAGATCACCTTATATATCACTGAAATGAAATTTCTAAAAAAATTTGCTTGTATTAAATTTATGTTGCACATGGGAATTTTCTTTGTATTAAAAATCTTAAGAATTATTTCATTGTAATTACTCTGGGATGGCCAGGATTGATCTTATTTTGTGATTTATAGTTATCTCTAGTTGCCAGATGTATTTTAAGCAACTTCTTTTACTTTTGTAGAATTAATTTCTACTTGTTTGTATGATTTTTTCGTTTAATAGTTCTGTTTGACATTTATTTGCTTTCAGCTAATTAACCGAGATTATCTATTATCGCTCCGGCAGCTATTGAGTAACTATTAGATTCGGGATTAATTGTATCAGTTTTGGTTAATTTAGGGCTATTTGCAGGCGAATTTTTTCTGAGATTTTGATACAGTAGCCTTCTGTCTAAATTCCCTATTCACTTATTAGGTTTTAAACCAATTTTCTGTTTGCCTTATTAGTGTTTCTATTGTTTTCATTGATATATATCTTTAGCTTATAGGAATGCGTGTTCCAGGTGATATTTTTGAGATTAGTTTTTCGAAGGTTAGATTCTCTTTGTAATTTTTGGACTAATCTGCAGTTGCCAAATATTTCTTTGATGTCCTCAGACTGACTTTCTGAATGGTCATTGGTTGGAGATTGTGCATTTTCCCGCAGAATATCACTTCGAATTGAGACGGGGGCAGTTTAAGAACTCGCCTTGTGGGAGACTGACGTGCTGTTCAGTGTTCATTGTTGTTGTTCATTTATTTTTCTTTTCCCTATTTTGTGGGGAAGTCATTAGTTTCTTTGCGGGTGTGTGCGTGCACTACCTCGTGGAGCTCTTTTCATCAACTTTGGATTATTTCACTTTCTTGGACTTTGTTAAGAAGCTTCAATTACACTAAAGCTTCTTTGGGAGAGCCCGTACTTCTTTGGGAGAGCCCGTACTTCTTTGGGGAAGCCCGTACTTTTTTGGGGAGAACCAGTAGCTCCTTTAGGAGAACCAGTTCGCAGGAGACGTCAGCGCTGTTGGGATTTCTCTCGATGCAGTAGTCGGGAGCTGTTCCACCACTTCCTAAGCTCCGAGAACACTTGTGGCACCTCGGGGCTGCGTGTCACCGAGGGAATTTTGGACATCATCCTCTGACGATAGAAATGGCTGCAAGTCTCATCGTGTAATGCAGGACCTTTAAATGTTTATAGTCGTCTTTTTCCCTTCAGGAACGTTTAACAAATATGAATTAATCACTTGTAGTTTTTTTGGATTTCCTTGTAAACAACTTTTCATTTGTTTTGTTAAACTGTTTCACATTAATTATTTTATTTAATTTTTTTTTGCTTTACGATTTATTTCGGCGCTCTGAAGAGTTTAGGATTAATTTTTTTTAAGTTTCAAAAAACCCATTTCATGAAAAGATTCTGTGAATAAAATTAATTTTCATATTTTTTTAACAGTAACTTTAAATAAAATTTGTTGTTTTAATGATTTCAAAAGTGATGGGTCACAAAATATAAGAACAGTTTTGTGTTTTGAATTCCTTTTCAGGTTATGAAGAAACAATATTTTTTCAGTCTGACATAGCGCTATATCAGTTGAATCTTCATGTTCAAGTAAGTTTGTGTTCCTGTCGCCTATATTTTTTTGTAATTGCAATAAACTTCTGTAATGTTTTGAGAATTTAAAATTTATTAAATGCTTATAAACTTTAATTAGATTAAATAGTATTTCAAATTTTATTATGCTACAATTTTTTCATGAAGTTAAAGTATCATTTTTTTCTAATTTTTTTTAATAGTATTAACTTACTTAATACTTGGCGCCCTTTCATGTGCTAGTTTTTTATTTAGGCTTGGATTTGCTATTAAGTAATGTTTATTTCAAGTTCTTAATTGTAGATTATGTACTAAATAATTTTATAATATGTTTTGATAATTGTTTTTTGACAATATATTATACGCTATTTGTATTTACATTAATTTGTCTTGACATCAATAAAATTGTCTAAATTTATTGTGTTGTCTGCTTATTTGATCTGCCCCCCTCATTCGCCCACGATTCAAGGCCCCGACTGTAGTTACTTGGGCAGACCGTAAGTGGGTCTTCAATATAAGTAGCTGCAACGCGAGGTTACGTTACAATGTTCACGCTTCTGCAACGCCATAATGAGCTGAGATATCATCATTCTATTTATATTTCCAAGAATTGCCAAGAGAACATCTGTTTCTCTAAAAAATTACAAATAACTTTCAGCATTTAGTCGATTTGGGAGAGGACTAATAAATCTCCCCCAATAATTCCTGCCTAAGCATTTAAATTAAAACGTAGCTGTTGATAATACTCTCTTAATGCGTGAAGGTTTTCTCCAGCTCATCTATTGAACATTCTGCATAAGCATATTAAATACATTATCAGGCGTGAATATCGGTCCAATGGATGCGTGAAATAAAATTGAAATGATTTTTTATGATAATTTAATATCCATTGGCTAAATTGAATCTTTTGATTATTGCCTCTTCAGGCAGAAGTCCTTAGCCACTAGTACTACGGTAAAGATATAGGCCTTTTTCATGGAACAGTTCCATGGTATAGACCTAATTTCCGCACTACACTTCTTTAGTTACTTCTGGGATTGTTCTCGATTGCTTAAAAAAAGCATTTTCCATTTCAGGTGTTCTGTTTGTACTCTGCCCCAATCACGAGATGAAGTAGGTGCTAAACTACCTTTTTCTCTCACTCTTTGCTCCAAACATCACAGATGCCGTCGTGCTTTGATGCCAAACTGCATATTGTCTTGCAGCTTCTGTAGAATTCCTATTAGAGGCATCATAAATTTTATTCATATCAGTATACTCATCCACGGTGTAATTCATAATCCAATGATTTTAATTTTTATCAAACAACGTACTTTTTGCGATATTGACAAATAAATGACATTTGCTTTTTTTATGGAAATTTGGATAAGCACAGCACACGATACGTCACATAAGCGCAGGGTTATCAGTTGTACAAAATTGCAAATTACAAAAACTATTGAGTTGGAAAAAAGGGGCTTTTTCATATTTTCAGCAACAGTAAGAAAATTTACTAGTTCTTTGTTGAAAAGTAGGCTGCACCTGAAAAACATAATACTTTGACTGCTTGGCAAATACTATTCTTTAGTATAAAGATTTAACAATAATTGTTTTCTGAAAGACAATGGCGAATTTAGTAGCAGATTCTTGTATACTTTAGGTAGACTTTTTTATACACCCTGTATTATATTACGTACAACAGAATTCTAATAGGGTAGATTTCCGATACGATATAAAGTATTTAGGTTTTACACCTATATTATTATTAAAGACCAGAACTATAACTTACTATAATCTACTTGTAAAATACAAAACACACCATGCGAAGTACCTGACAAACAATTTTTAACATACATCTGAACCATGTAGCACAAAAAAGAATTTATAGAAATTCCCACTATATACTTTCTGCGAAGAAATGTTTTTTGTGTGGGAGCGAAAAATACATTATTATTATTATTATTATTATTTCCCATTTAATATTGAAAGTTATTTATGTATCTCATGAATTTTTATTGGATTATGGCATCCGTAAATAAGATGGTTGAAAATGTAATGTTGTAAGTCTCCTTATTGATGTTTAGTTTCCTTCTGTATCAGAACATTAGAATATATCAATGTTCGTATAATGTCCTTCGCTGAAAACTGGCGGTCCAAGTGTTTGTATAAATAATAAGGCTACAACACAAATACAACTCCATTAAAGCTCATAAGCTTCTGAAAAGCTGTAAATGCTGTTCAAAAGTTTGAAGTGGCTAATCCTTTTGTTTAAAATCGGTTTTGGGTTTTATGGAACTTCAGAAAAGCCTAACAACATTATAATTAAAAGCTTCTTTTTATTTACATTTTAAATTACTGCATTATTTGAAAAATATCTCTGATATATAAGGCTAGCTATTGAATGTTTATTACGTAGATACAGTTACAAAATACCACTTTTAACATTAAAATTAAAGGACATAATTCGATTCATACATATCATTTTACTTTCGGCAGTATTATAATCCGTAAATGTTTATGTAGTTTATGCCGTTAACAACTAACTAAGAAGCCTCCATTCCTTCTTCATCAAGAGAGGGCTAACTCAGACTGCACACCAACCATGGGGAATTTCCTAGGGATTCCCCTCCCCCAAAAAAAAACGTGAGACGTCTCGGGTTCCGACGTTCCACGTCACGTTTGCAAACCTTCTATTATCTTCCTAGTACTGTTTTAGAAAAATTCATATACTACAACAAAGAAAACTTATTGCCGCCAATGATTTGCAATTTCTTAATCTGATTCGTGTCTATTTTGTGGTGTTGAACGGTAGTGGTTGTTTACGATTTTATAGGTCAGCGGGTTCAAATCCGAGTCGAAGTGCTGTCTTTTTTTAAACAATAACTAAAAAGTAAAATAAATGTTTGGAACGACATCGTTATAAAAATGACCATTTTATTTTGTTTTCAACAATAATATTATTTCAAAACATTTGATGTGTTATACATGGTGTTAGTAAACTAATAATAGTCCGTAAAACAGGCTGTAGGAGAATTAATTTGAAAAAGAAAAGTTTATTAAGGATTGTTTCTATCTTGCGTCGTTTTCCAGAGAATGTAAGAAAAGCTAGCACTATCTGGCAACGGTGTCGCACTCTAAAACCTTGATTATAGCGTTATTTAAATGTATTTTAGACACCCCCTAATAAATCATAAAAAAGTTGAGTTTAATTCAATCAAGCTTAATAGCAGTCTAGAACAAAATGGATTTATTTCCTTGATCAAGATAAAAGAAGATATCTGATGTTAAAAAAACCTGCAACTCGTATTTGTCCCGTTGAAAAATCAAAAGTTGTTTTTTTTCTGCATCATCCTAGTGTACACGTAACACCTTGTACAGGAAAAATAAAATTAATTATTCCAGCATTCACTTTCAAAAACAACTTTTTCTGAATTTTTGTTCTTAGCTCTATAAACAGCGCAGCTATGAAAGAATTTGATGTAAGTGAAACATTCTGTATAGTGAAGGTATAGTATGTTTTAATTCAATGCCATTTCTAACCTATAAGGTTAAATTAGAGCGGTATTATCGTATTTTGAGTTAAATTTAAAGCTATATATGATAACTTTTCTTTAACTAATTGTGTAAAGTTGTTAATGAAATATTAGTTATATCATAATGATGAACGATATACTATATGTATTTCATTTAATAAAATAAATAAAATTATGATGCTTTGTTTCTGGATTACATCCGAGTGGCTCGTTATATTTGACGTCTTACAAAGAAAACTTGAATAACACCGAAACTGTTTGGTTTAGACCTCCATAAAGCATATCGTTGTAATTAGCATTGGACGAGCAATAAGAAAATAACACAATACGCAGTGTGTCTCACTTAAGAAAAGCTAAGCTTAGTTTTCCAAGCTTTTATGGAATACTCTGTATAGTCGAGATTAATCTTAGAAAGTATAAACAATCGTCATGTACAACTTTTTGTAGTAACATCTTTTGACATTCTTGAAAATAATGACGCTATCATCCGAGCACAGACTGTTCGTACACCCTGTATATTTTTCATTATTATTATTATTATTATACAGGGGAGTCTAAGTCCTCGAAACGCATAGAATATTTCGTTAGTTGAAGGGAGTATTATTGAAGTCACCTGTAGTGGAAACGAGATAGAAGTGAATATCACGCGACATAAGCAGGCGCTTGCTGTGTTTCGTCCGTTTCCAAGGCAGTACGTTTTTAATTCTGACATGTAAACTCAAAAACATAAAACAACTCCTATTTTTAATTTTTTTACAATTTATTTGAATATTATTTTTATTTTACTTTTTTAATCATTTAATTTTAATAACACGTTATTTTTATTCACATTGTTTACATAAAATGGCATTGGCAATGGTATTAAATTTTGGAGTGTACATGCTGAAATTGCTTGGGAAGCAGACAATTTGATACGTATTAAAAACTATGTGGGCGCACAGCAAGTTCTTGCGTATGTCGCGAGCAGTGGGCGTGCTTATCGTTTTTACCTTGCTTCCACTACAACAGGTGACTCCAACTAACGCAATATCCTGTGCGCTTAGTGGGCTTGAATACCCTTATAATTAATATTTCGTTATGAACTTTGCATAATTACATAGTTAACAAACTCCAAATTTCCAGCCATTTATCTCCGACAGTTTTTAAAGTAACCCAAAATACGGTCGCACCATCCATCCGCTTTGATCTGTACTCTTTAGTTTTTCAAATCAGTTATTTTTTTCAAAAACACGTCACAATTTCTAGGCCATTACTTACTGGTATCCGGACGAAATTTATGTTTTCTGATAACTGTAAAACAATAAAGGGTAATCTCTATTTAAATTTAGTCTTTACTTATCACTGTTTTAAAGTATTAAGAACAATACAAATGTCGGTGAGACCACACTACAAGTGTTTCTTTGTAGAAACACTGACTGAGAACTTACTACTTTCTGAATGGTCCGTCTAATTACAAAATTACTGGTAGAGATCGATTTTCAATTTCTGTGGCTGTCAACCCCTTACGAAGCCTGCTGGCATTAGACCCAAAAATAAATTGAATTGAACAGCAACTGGTTTACAATTGTTTCAACGAAAGAAAAAACTTTTTTCAACGGAAATCTTAATGAAGAATTGTTATTTAATCATTGTCACATAATCTTATCTTGTAAAGCGACTTCCTTCATAAATACTTCGTAGAAATCTAATGAATATTCTGGAACACAAAAAAGCTTAAAGTTTTACTTCATCCTGAAAACATTTGTCCTGGTTTCGGAAGAGGATTTAATAAAGTAAGTACTTATATACTTAGTGTTTCCTTGTTTGTGTTTTCTTTAATCCGCACCGTTAGTTGACATAACATGTTTCCTATTCACATTAATGTTTATTCTTAAATAGCCTAAGTAGTTTAGTATGTATGCATTGCATGATACATTCCAAATATTCAGCATGAGAAAATTTAAGGTTGTTGAAAAATTTAAAATCCTGAAAAATCCAGTTACAGGAAACAATCAGTTTGGTGTATAAAATCTGTAAAGAGGAAAGAAACGTAGGGAACAGCTTCCTGCGTGCACTATCAACAGGTGTCTGGTAAATGCTACCATCTCGAATCTATTTCGGTAACAAAGTAATAGCAGATGCCGCCATTGAAGTGCAAGCAATTCAGTTTTTAGTACTGTATTTTATTGTTTAAGGCTAAGAATACGAAGTAATAATATAATTAAAATAACACGGATGGCGGAACCAATCGCTATAAAATCAAAAGAAATTATTCTGAAAAGGGTGATATAATATTCACGTAGTTAGTAGTCATTTACTAGAGGATTACGCTTTACATGAAAACGCGACTTTCAGTAAAACAACCACAAAAGTATTATTTGTGGAAGGTACTAAAGATAGAAATTCTTTATTTAAAGAGACGATTACTACTATTATTATGAGTTACAACCGTTAGTAACAGCAAAGCACCACAGATCGTTCCAACACATTAAATATTATCTTTTAAACTCCAAATTCGTTTAGTTTATTTCAATTTTTTCTTCTATGATTCGCACGTGAATTGGATACCTATAACATACTTTGTTAAGCTTCTTAATTTACTTTTGTACAGTTCAATATAATTTTTAACTATTAAAATAGCAGATTGTATCATTTGCATTAAAAGTGCCACTTTCTTTGACGGACAATTATGTTTGCAGGCGGAACGTAGCCGAGCTAATGCAAGAATTGTTGATTTGTTGCTTAGAAACAAAATTATTTTTTTACTAGTAACAAAAAGGCTATCTTTCTAGCAAAATACGGTGATAAAACAAATCCCGGTCTAAAACGGATTGAAAAAACAGTAGTTTTCTTAAAAAAAATTGATAACGTTTAAATGTGCAGTATATAGTGTGATCAATAATCAGTGTAATCTCATAAATACAGGGTGATCCACTAGTGATGAAGCGCCTACTAGACTCTGAGATGCAACTCATTATAAATTTCCACAGATAATATCAACTTTTTATTCAAGATAGGCACCTTGTTTTTTGCATTTTAACATAACAGATCTTAAGGTTAGTGTCTTTCAATCGACATTAAGCTGAAAGCACTTTTTATTACTAATGAGGATTTGGACGTGACGTAACAACTAAAAATGTAGTTCCGTAGCGTGATGTAGTTATAACAATCAAAAATAGGAAGCGATTTAAATACTAGTTTAGTCTAGAGTAACTATAATTCTAAACAATAAAAAACAAGAAAGGTTCTCGGATAAGTTAGATTAAAAAGATGAAAGTAGGGTTGTGCGAGTCATATTAAATAAATAATACTGTTACGTTTGCAATTTTCAATTAAAATTAAAGAAGATCAAAACATCCTGTACTTTCAAGGGATATAGATCATCCGTCAACCACCGATATCCTGAATAACACGGGATGTGGTAAAGTGTTATCATTAATAGCTTCTTATTGTTCTAGAGAAATATGAGTTCACCTTGACGTCTTTAGGATGAAAACGTGTATATAATTAGATATGGTTTCATACTGCTCAATCCTTACGTGACAACATTGAACTACAATAATGACTGCATAGCATGGACAGTAGAGTAGAAAGATTAAAAGATCAGAAAAGATCTTACATAGCTGTCAGATGTAAGTATCAGTTTATGTACAGAGTGGAGTGGGAGAATCAAAAAGAGCCGAGAGAAGGGTAGCATGCTTAGTAAAAAACCAATATACAGGGTGGTATGTTTGATTCCGCATCATAGGGAAATAACATGTATTTGTAAATCCCTGCTTTGTACAATGTTTCAAAAAAAGATTTGTTAATATATCTGTTGGGCAGGTAATAAACATTCATTTTAACAAAAAACAAACAAGGGTATAGTAAATTATACAGAAATTTTAAAAGAAAAGTAAAATCGATTAAGCTGTCTTTAAATTTATGCTACTGCAAATAACAATGACATCAATCAACATGTGCACATTTTAAACTTCTAATATTATACATTCAAACCCAACCAATTTAAAAAAACTTTCCTTGAATTCACAAACATAAGCTATTTGAATACGGGCGGATTTAAATACATCATCCTGTATAAAAATGCTAAGAAATTGTCGGGTCAGCCGTTTTATTTTAGGTGTTGCTATTAGATGGCACCTTAATATTTTCATGCTGTTAATGTTATATTTGTTTATTTTATAACCACTATGAAGCGGGCAAGCATTGACTCTCATTATCTTCCACCGATGAATCCAAAGAAGGACGAAACGATCGTCTGGAGGTATGTTAGTCAATGCTTGCACGAATTTTTATTTGTGGGAAGACAATATGCATCTTTTGGATATTTTTCCTTTATTTATGACTAAGAAATTGAATTTATTTCTGCAAAGACATAATCAACGTAGAATTGGAGATTAACACAGTACGGAACCAATGAAGATGGTAACGTAGAAGAGAAGAATTAGTTTTGGAACAAATTACACGATGAGTGGACAAACGGTAATGAGACAACGATCATCATTTATGCTGGATCACCGGAAATAAGAAGAAATCATAAGAGAATTTGGAAATGGTAAAAGGCTTTTAGAATCTTGCGTATACAATAACTTAACAGAGAATAATAGGAAATTAGTAGTAAAATATATGCCTGTATTTCATTTGTCCTACTAGACATTTTATTTGTCTGTCCAAGCTTATGCTTTTAGCTACGGCCTAGCGACTTAATTGCTTCTATTTTTCACTTGAAACAAAATAATACATAGAGTAACAAGAATAATTAAAAATGCAAAAAAAAGATCATTGTCTATTATATAATCGTATTCAGGCAAATGATAAAAGAAGCAAATGATATCAGAGTTAGAGAGGGTTCGAAAATTGGCAGTGGTCACTTTTTTATAGAGTCTAGATAGTCGACAAAGAGAGAGAAAATGTATGAAATAAAATATGACTGTTAATATTAAAGTATCTAAGTTGAGATAAAATATGTTACTAGCCTAGAAGAGACATAAATGTTGGTGAATTGTACGAAACTCTGTTAATGATATTCAAAGAAAAGTGCCATTTTTTAATATAAATGATCGGATGTTTATTTCATTATAAAGAGGAAGGTATGCCGTTAATAGTGGAAAATAACATCAGGCAAATGACCACCACGACCACGCTTACAGGACAATATCCTTTTCATGAAATTTTCCATAACCAAATCGCAAAGTGGCTGCGCTATGTCCTCGATAGCCTTACGAATTCCATCTTTGAGGTCTTGAATCGACGCTGCGCTGTTGGCGTAGACCTTCTCTTTCACGTGGCCCCAAAGAAAGAAGTCGCAAGGTGTTAAATCACAAGATCTCGGTGGCCAATTGTGATCACCTCTTCGAGAGATAACACGGTCCGGAAACTTTTTCCGTAAAAGATCAATGGTTTCGTTGCTTGTGGGGCACGTAGCGCCGTCTTGTTGAAAGTAAACGTTGTCCAGATCAATACCATCCAATTCCGGCCATAAAAAATCGTTAATCATCTCTCGATAGCGCAATCCAGTCACCGTAACTGTTGCTCCAGCCTCATTTTCGAAAAAGTAAGGTCCAATGACTCCGCCGGACCATAAACCGCACCAAACAGTCACACGTTGAGGATAGAGAGACTTTTCAACAATAACTCTTGAATTTTCTGAGCCCCAGATCCGACAATTTTGCTTGTTGACGAAGCCACCGAGGTGGAAATGGGCCTCATCACTCAAGATGATTTTTCGATGGAATTCTGGATCATTTTCGTGCATTTCAACGACCCAATCAGCAAAGACACGACGTTGTTGATGATCGGCCGGCTTGAGTTCTTGTGTTAACTGGACTTTATAAGCCTTAAGACCCAAATCTTTATGCAAAATACGGTGTAATGACGTTTGTGGAATGGCTAATTCCAAAGAACGACGAGGAATGGACAAACCTGGGTTTTCTTTAACACTTTCGGCTACAACAGCAATATTCTCGGCTGTTCTTGAGCGACGTGCACGGGTTTTATTCTTCACATCACTAACTTGTCCCAAGAGCTCGAATGTTTTCACCAATTTCTGTATTGCGGTCCGACAAGGTGCTTCACGGTGACCCAAAAATGTTTTACGAACCGTCTCTGCCAAATTTTCACCATTTTTATAGTGAATTTTAATAATTTCAATGCGTTGTTGAAGCGTGTATCGTTCCATATTTATTAATGGCGTAGTTTCTACTTGTCAAATGTCAAAAAATGATAGCTTCAAAAGTGACATCTACCGAAATAGCGGGCTATTCAAAATAACACCTCTTATTGGAAAACCCTTTACAAGGAAATCTGCATTTCAAATTATCTCGAGAACGGTGCGTTTTAGAAGACAAATACAAGAATACTTTTTTATCCTAAGTTAAATAAGAAAGTGGGAAATGTTACCAGTTCTCAGGAATAATACAGTGGCGTAGGCTTTATCTGGGGAGAAAATATAGAACCCCTTCTATCTATATCTAAGCCACTGGACATTTTAGGACACTTGTTATATGAACTTTTTCACTATAAAAGTTTTTACCATCATTAGAAAACGCCCTATATAAATATCTTTTAAGCAAACTTGACATCAATACTAATGTTATAAATGCGATTTAATTCTCGTAATGATATTTAAAATAA